>JAOTQR010086283.1:0-35543 GCA_025774065.1 Solanum ossicruentum
AAATTTAAAATATACTTCAATCTCAACAATTTTTCCCGAATTAATAATTGACCGTTAAGTGATTACGGGGTCTAACACCACCAGAGTTCAACGAGTCTAAGGTGGATAAAGACCCTCAAGAATTTATTGATGAGATGTATAAGTGTTGGCTATTATGGGTGTAAAGTCAGAGGAGAAGGCAGAGTTGATAGCTTACCAACTCAAGAGTGTGGCCAAAATATGGTATACTCAATGGAAGAAGGAGAAGGGGAACTACGATATGATCCTTTCGGAGAAGTTAGGCGGCGTTTCTCAACCGAATCTTCCCTTTTGAGCTTAGAGAAGACAAAATGATGGAGTGTATGAATTTGAAGCAAGGGTCCATGAGTGTGAAGGAGCATGCCCTCAAGTTCAACCAACTCTCAAAATATGCTCCACACTTGGTTGCCAACCTAAGGTCTACGATGAACAAGTTCATGATGGGTGTATCCGATTTGGTGAATGAGGAGTGCTAGTCCACTATGTTGATCAGAGACATGTATTTGTCCCGCTTAATGACTTATGTGGAACAATTAGAAGGGGAAAATTTGAGGAAGAGGAGGAGTACTGAGGCCAAGAGGGCCCGTTTTGATGATAAGTTCCAAAGTCCCAAGGGTGGCCGATTTCATCATGGCCAAGGGTCTTCAGATGCTCTTAATGGAATGTTTTCTAATGATAATCTAAGACACCAAGGTGGTAATGGTGGAGTTCCCAAGCTCAAGTTCCCTACATTCAGGTAGAACCACAGTGGCCCGTGTTGGAGGAATGCTAGTGCTTACTTTAGATCTGGTGAAACGGGTCACAGGGTTATTGATTGTCCTTATACACAAATCAAATATAGAGATGGTGTCCCTCTAGGCCAAGGGAGTGCTTCAAGGCAAACTAGGTTCTATGCTTTTCAAGGGACGCAAGGAGGGGAGGAGGTACCTGATGTTGTTACTAGTATGTTAAAGGCTTTTATTGATTTTGTTGTGCATGCTTGATGGTTTCGGGGGTCACTATTCCTTTCATTATCCCTTTTATTACTAGTAAGATCTAGTTATGTGAGTCTATTATTACTTGGAAAGGCTTATAAGGGTTGCTCCATGTCCTTATTGCATAGAGTCTTATCGTGTGAACTTGGATTGATGGGTTGGAGGTCTTGGGGTGGTTTGGCTACATGCATGTCATGATTCCAATGAGTGTAGAACCCATAAGGTTGTAATATGATGGTTAAGGATAGACGATCTATTTGGTCAACTACAACGTGTTAGTCACTTCTCCAAGATTGATCTTTGGTTCGAATTTTGTCTCCAAGTGAGGATGAGTGTAGGTGATATCCCTAGGTGTCCTATTAGACTAGGAGTAAGCATTTTGAGTCATACTAGCTATGTTTAGGGGTTTCGTAAAAAGGGTCTTAAAACCTTACCTTTTCATGCTTATGGTGGTCTCTAGAGATGGAATATTGACTTATTTATAGCTTGTGGGTCATTTGAGGGTAGTGATGCAAGTCTTGGTGGGATGAGAGGTGGTTTGCTAAATACGACAAGTGTGAATTGTGGGTGAAAAGAAGGTGGTTAGAGCTCCTTAAGGATTATGATATGAGTGTGCATTATCACCCCAGTAAGGCTAATGTTGTGGTTAATGATCTAAGTAGGGTGTCTATGGGCAGCCTAGCATATGTTTATAATGGTGGCAAAAGGTAACTAGAAAGGTCCATCGGTTGGCTAGATTAGGAGTTAGGTTGGAAGAGGTTGGCTATGGTGGTGTAGTGATGGTTAATGGTTGTAGAATCTTCTTGATTGATGAGGTTTAAGCAAGGAAAGACCTTGTGACCCCACCTTGTTAGAGTTGAAGACCTTGGTAAGAGATAATAAAGTGGGGGTTTTCTCCCAAGGGGGAGATGGTGTCATTAGATAATATGGTAGGCCATGTGTGCTTGTGTTGATGATTGGGTTCAATTGGAAGTCCCACATAAGTAGGGTGTGGTGCAGTTTGGCAAGTAGGGGAATCAAGCTTATGGTTCATAGGTTCTTATAGAGTGTTGAGAAAGGTTGCATACGAATGGGAATTTCCTATGGATATGGATATGGTTCCTCCAGTTCTTCATGTTAAAGGTTGAAGGGATGTGTTAGTGACTCTAGTGTTATAGAGCTCTTTTAGGTTGTAGGTGTTGTGGAGGATAAGTTGGTTTAGAAGGAGGTCTCAGTGGGGGTATTGGATGTTAGCGTGGAAGAGTTGATTAATAAGGATGTAGTGTTAAGTCAAGGCTCTTTAGAAGAATCGTCAAGTCAAAAGTGGCTCTCAGGGAGTAGGAGAGGGTATGGAGAAGTAATATTTGTACTTCTTTCATTCTATACAAGCATTGATAACACGTCAAGTCCTTCTTCTGATCTCAAATCTTATGTTTCATCCCCTATGTCATTTGCATGCATTCATGTTTATGTTGACAAGTTCATGATGATTTTAACACTTATGTTGGGACTTTGAAAATGGTGTTTTAAATGTATAACATTCTTATTGGGGCTAATTTCTTCACGATCACTCTTCTTATGTACATTTTTTTGACATTCAGGGATGAATATTCCCAAGGGGGAGATATTAAAACGATCCCAAAAAAATGCTTAAAAATGTGCCTCGAAAGTGTCCATAATCATAATTTCAGTATATCTCAAAATTCGTGCGCGATATCTAAAATCTGTCTTCAAATTTTTCCTTAGGGGAAAATATTGAGTGGGGATGGGTCTAACCTTGATTTAAGAGCAACTATAGCAAATTAGAAATTTCAAAGTTGGCGAATTCCAGTGATCAAATGCACCCCAAGCACGATGCACCAAAGGCGCAAAGAATTATAATTTTTGGCCAGTTTTCTTGTCCCAGTCCAACGCCCTTCGGTCTTGGTCCTAAGCCTCCCCATACGTATAAACATTGATACGTAAGTATTTTTTAACCTCATATCATTGAATACATTCCCCAAAACCCTCTCTAATACTTAGATAAATATTTTACTCAAAATTCAAGTGACAAATCTCATTCTTGATCTTAAGGAAAATCACTCAAGCTTCAAGTTCTCATCTCAATCTTCATTAAAGAATTCTCCAAAATCAAGGTATATGGGTTTCAACTATTGGGTCCTTTCACCCATGGTGCCTAAGCTTCCTTTTTACCTAAAATGCATATTTCTAAGTTGATTTCCTTATGGGCCTTATTTATTATTAATTTGACTACGAACTATGTAGGGGTTTCATAAAATTGTGACTCTTTAATTATGTTTTGGGCTATGATTATTTGATCTATCTTTAGATTTGATGAAGGGTTTTGATGTATATTGCATGAGGGTGTTACCAAGTATTAGTGGAAGGTTTTACTTTTATTTTTCTTGTATGATTTCACTCTTGAATTGCATGATTTTGTACTAGCATTGCACACCCACCAAGTGTTTGATAAAATTCCTTTTTAAGGATTCTTAAAGTTTTGATTATCTACTAGTTGAATTATGAGTCAACTGACTTTATGATGATTTCAGGCTTTCTAAAGATGTGTTTAATTCATGAAAATGTTGATGATGTTGTATAGCCGTATTAAGCCCTTTTTCAAAGTTGCTACCTCTTGTGAGCCTTTTGATGTTAATATAAGGGTAATGTTGATGATTATCTGTTCTCATATTGAAAGACAACTTCACCATTTCATGTCAAGGATGTTTTAGAGCTACTCATGCTTTGTCTCTATATTTATTGCGTGTTATTAAAGTATGATTATTATAAGTATTCCCTGGGATTAAACATAGCACTGATGGATGGAGGGCTGCTCTCTTTCCTTGAACTATGTGCCAAAATTGGAGTATATCTTTTACCCATGCTATACTAGTAGATCCATTTAGTGCACTATACAATGAAAATACCTAATCCAAAATAGGACGGGTCCCCGTAAGGAAGGTTTCTTAATTCAAAATTGGGCAGGTCCCCCGTAAGGTGAAGCATGGTCATAAATCCTTTCCAAAATGGGGCGAGTTCCTGTAAGGAGGGTTACTTTATCTGAAATGGGGTAGGACCCTATAAGGTGGGCTATGGTTTACCTTGGCAAGTAGATCACCTCTTTACTGATGAGGGGTAATCAACGGGATTCCAAGTTATAGCTCGCTTGGTCTTATTCTATGTCGATTGAGGCTTCTTCCCACACTTATATATTATGATCTATACAAATTGAATGATTTTCAAAGCATGATTTACTTAAAAATTGATCATACATGTCATATTGCTATTATGCTATCTATTGTTGATTATTATGCATTTTGACTATGTTGCATATCTCTTGTTGCATTGCATCCTACATACTTAGTACATTCAAATGTGCTAACACATACTCTATGCCTACATGATATTACCATGTAGGAACGAGAGCTCCACTTAATCATCATACTCCTCCATGTTGCTAGTAATATCTATTCAAGCAAGTTGGTGAATCCTCAATTCCGAAGACATACTTCTTTTTATTTATGCTATGCATTGACTCTTCATATTCTTGAAACTTATGACTATAAGGATGAGTCCAGTTGCTTGTCTTGGTCCCCTCTAAGTTTTATGTCTAGTGGTGTTGCTGGACAAGTTATGTATTATGCTTGAGTTTTGACTCATCAATGTATTTAAGTATTAAACACTCTCCCTTAGTCCCAATTTCCCTTGTTTATGTTCTCTTGTTTGTTATTCTTCCTTCAGTGACCAAGGATATGTGTATGATATACTAAGAGGCTTGTTTGAGTTTTCTTCGGGTTTCGCATTCACTGTGTCACATCTAAGCCCTAGTTTGAGTCGTGACAGATATCATTATTTTAAGATCTATTTATTAGTTTAGAAAATATAGGGCTTGTCATGCTTAGAAAATCATGTTATAGGTATTTTTCTTTTAATTGAAAATCATGCTTATGGGATTTTGTTTTATGTTATGCAATAGAAATCATGCTCCTAGGATCTTGTTTTAAATTTAAGTTTTTGCATTAGAAAACATGTTTTAGGATTTTGCTTTGAAAATGTTTAGATTTTTTTTCATGCCTATAGAATTTTGTATTTTAAAAAATCATGTTATAAGGCTCTAATACTGTTTTTCCACATATTAGAAATCATGCCTATAAGATTTTGTTATTATCTATAATAGTTTTCACATTTAGAAATCATGTTATTAAGATTTAATATTTTGTTGTCTCATATGATAGAAATCATATCTATAGGAGTTCTTTTTTCATGACACGTTTATAAATCATGCCTTAAGATATTTAATAATTGTTGATATTTAGAAAATCATGTCTTTAGGATTTGCGATTAGAAATCATGTCTATAAGATCTCTATTTTAACTTAAATATGTTTAAATTAATCTTCTTATGATGAAGACACACTTACCAGATCACAATGCAATGTTCGTGTGTTTTCAAGCATGCTAGATAGATAATTTGTTTGGAGGCATACTTGAGATTTTACTTGCTAAATGCTCGTTTTATCTGTTTTATTTGACGCGAGTCTAATAGGAGCTCTAGATTCTCTTCAAGTCTAAAACCACCAAATTAGAAGTCCAATGCCTCTTAGACCTTAGGATGGGATACTAGGCACTTTAGGAAAAACAATTAGAATTTTTTATTTTCTTTAGTGCGCCTTTAAGTTGAAATAATAATTCAACCTAGGAGGGGGGTAGAGGTATATAGGACCCTCGGAAAAGATGAGCAACCTCGAGCTTTAATGGGAGCGAAACTATGGTTTTCATCCTTAGGCTTAAATAATCCATGTGAGCTGAATGACAATTTTTGTCTTCCGAAAATAAAGCCGAGTAAACTGATCCGAGTGGAATAATAAAATCACTAAGTTCTTTTCTTTCCTTTCTAGTCATGCTTGGCATAGTTAGATATTAAATGTTTATTTTTTCTTACACTTATTTGATCACTTATATTTAATTAGAATAATATTCTTAAAATAAGAGACCCTATTTGTTAAACCCCCATTTCTTGAGAGATACGATCGGGACCCGCATTTGCGGACTCGAGGGTTGCTTAACACCTTCCTCTTGAGGTAACTTGAACATTTACCCTTTCTTTGGTGACTTGACCTTAGCCTTTAGATTAGACTTAGTTTTAGAATGGTGTCTTAAACATGTTAATTCATTGGGTGGCGACTCTTCAATTTTTTAAATTCTAAAAGAGTCCTTGCCATGACATTGTCCAGGTTTTCGTGTCTTTTAGCGAGGAAAAATAGGGTGCGACAGAATAGCGATTCTGCTGGGGATATTAAGTTCTAACCATAACATGTCTTTTTTATGTGGGTTTAATCGCTTTCGTTATTTATTTTACTTGCCTTACTTCTTTACGTTTATTATTCATTACTAACTTGTTTCTTTTTTCCTTCCCTTATTCCCTCTAACACCCCTTCCCTTATACCATCTAACATCCCTTCTAACACCCTTTCCCTTATTCCCTCTAACATCCCTTCTAACATCCCCTCCCTTATCCCCACTAATCTAACTTCCCTCCCTTTATTTACTACTGCTACAAATTATGTGTTTAAATATTGTGCCAATTACTAATTGTTACTGCTTTAATAAACTAGCAGTCCGTTCATACCTTCCCCCACTTGGGACCCTCTCTTCTTTTTCTTTTTAAAGAAATGTTGTGTTTTTGCATTGCTCCTGCCTTCTCATCAAATTGAATTTGTAGAGAGTAATCTCTTGCGTGGTGGATGACGGATAGTCTTACTACCATTGGACCACGTGCTTCTAACACAAGAAAATCCAATTTCGTGTCTAATCCACTCTTTAGAAACCTAGGATAGAGCTATCCACCCCAAAGTTAAAGTCATGCATGCATAAGCCTTAGGTATTTAGCCACATGGGGTCAATCTACATAATAGTAGCCACCCTGTTAAGTCTAGAGGGTCCAATCACCCTCCAAGATGAAATATTGCATCTTATGCGTTTATGTGATCATGATAATTAATCCAAGCCTAAATATTGTCAAAATGGAGTTTTAGAACATGTTTTTATCTTTTTGTGTGCAAAATCTAAGATGGCTTTCCCAAACATTCCCAACATCCAGATGGTTGTAGATATCAAGCCCAGCCTCCGATGATGGTGGGAGAAGTTAGGCAAGATCGTGATACAGAAATTGCTCGACTAGTGGGGGATTGACCTTCCTCGTTTATGTTATCTCAAATCAGAATCTTATCAAAGCCCTGCTGAAGATTTGGGATCCTATTAGGGTTGTTTTCAATTTTGAACACTTTGAGTTGACTCCTACTGTAGAGGAAATTGAGGGCTTCACCAATTTTAATTAGTATGGGGGAAGCATGATTATACCCCTTAAACAAACACCAAATAGGTTCTTAAGATCGCTAGGACTGAAATATAATCCGGGTTTAACTAGCCTGAATTTTAACTGGAATTCTCTGCATTTTCTGCATTCGCACTTTTCCACTAAGATGGATATAAGAACTTTAGTGAAGAATTCTGTTGTTCAGCAGAAACATGGGAGAGATATTGTGTGAATGCTTTTGCTATCACATTACTGGGTACCTTAGTGTTTCCTAAAAGAGTTGGAAAAATAGATACCTCTTTGAGCTATGTGGTCCAAGTAGTGCCTAGAAAAAGGAATTAATGTCACCTAGCCTATGATTGTGGCAGAAGTGATAAGGGCATCCTCCAAGTGTGTCAAATGTAGAAGATTCTCTGAGGGATGCAACCTGCTACTCCAATTATGGGCTATTGAGCATTATCATAAAAAGAATATTTGATGTGGGATGCTAAACAAGATCCATACTCATTCGAGAAGAATGATCGAATTTGTTCCTCCTGAAGGGACCGAAGAATGGTATATCTTTTTGAAGGACCTTTCTACTCTTCATGTTCAATGGAAGTATCCATGGCTAGACGTACAACATGCCATGGTAAGAGGAGAGGAACTTTGTTGTCTGGAGCTCATTGGCTTGACTGGTGTCCAACCACATGCTCCATCTTGATTTCTCCAACAGTTTGGGCAAATTCAGAGGGTATCAAAATATGATTTTGGGCTAGAATTTCTACAAGTTCGTGACATAATGAGAAGATGGAAGAAATCTATTATTATCGGCATCCAGGGGAATAAGTTAACATCACGACAGAATACCTTGAGTGGATTACAAGAGACGCTGAGGAGATTTATCATGATGAGCACCATTCTTAGAATATTTAATTTCTAAAATTATTTCCCATGTTACCCTTCCCCTTAGGTTTAATTTTGTCTTTTTAATTAAAAGTGCTGAATATTCTTGCTTTCAATTATTTCTTTGTTTCTTCAATGAATAAAATAGTTTGTTTCTCTTAAATTATTTACTTCTAACTCTAAAACTCTATTTTACCAATTAAGGCTTGGATTAATTATCAAGGATCACTTGTTTGTCGTATTAGGTCGACCTCTGGCTCAACGAGGTCCCTTGCATTTTAGGATGATTTTTTTTTAAACTAAGTGCTATTTGTTATCATTATTCTTATTCCTAACAAGGTTTTGTTGGCTTTGCCTTTTCCCCTTGCCAAGGTTGATTTGTCCGCTATGGCCTATGACACTCGATCAAAAGGGACTCCTCCTTCTCCCCTGCCACTCCCAAGTTCATGTAAGAATAGAAAGGACAAGATGACTGACGATAATGGCACCAATGAAGTTTCTGAAAGGGAGTCTCACTCCATTGACTTTGTTTCAAGATTGGAACGAAAGATTTTAGAACTTGAAGAAGAAATGGCAAGCATGCAAAATTTGGCTAACTATTCGTTTCACTCGGCACCCCTTTTCGGGGATAACATGGAAGAACAAGTCACGACTATCCAAACCACACCCCCATTTGTTCAACCCACTTCCCAAGTACAACCAAACCCCAACAGTATGCCACCTACAAGTACTCAACATCCCACCCATCTCTTACAAAATCCATACCATGTAGGCCCTTTCGAGCCAATGTTATACCCTCAAAACATAGCCGCATCCCAATCATACCTCCTAAATCAACCATCCACACCTCCTATGTTCACACTCATGTGAATCATAACTACGATCCTATATATGTTGAAACAACTCCTTAGACCCATGAGTACCACGAATCAGAATCCTTCCAAAAGGATATACTGATTAAATCCATAGCTGAGAAGTTAATTAGTATGACCAACCTCATGTAACATTGTCACGACCCAAACTAGGGCTTAGACATGACACAACGAATAAGGAACCCAAAGGAACCCCAAACAAGTCTCTTAGCACATTATACACATATCCTTGGTCGCAGAAGCAAGAATAAACAACAAAAGAAAACATAAACAAGGGAAATTGGGACTAAGGGAGAGGGTTTAATACTTAAAATATAGATGAGTCAAAACTCAAGCATATTACATAACTTATCCAACAGAACCTCAAGACATAGAACTTAGCGGGGCCAAGATAGGTGACCAGGCTCACCCTCATAGTCATAAGTTCCCAATATAAGAAGAGTCAATCAGAGAAAAAATCAAGAGAAGTATGTCCTCGGAATTGAGGACTCACCAACATGCTTGAATAGATATTACTAGCCACGTAGAGGAGGATGATGATCAAGTGGAGATCAGGATCCTACATGGTAACATCATGTAGGCATATAATATGTGTTACTATGTTTGAATGTACTCAATATGTAGAATACAATGTAATAAAAGATAGGCAACATAGTCAAAAAGCATTATAATAAGCAATAGATAGCATAATAGCAATATGACATATATTATCAATGCTTAAGTAAATCATGCTTTGTAAATCATTCAATTTGTATATATCATAATACATAAGTGTGGGAAGAAACCTCAACCGACATAGAATAAGACCAAGCAAGCTATAACTTGGAATCCTAATGATTACCCCTCATTTGTAAAGAGGTGGTCTACTTGCAAAGGTAAACCATACTCCACCTTCTGGGGTCCCGCCCCATTTCTGATGAAGTAACCCTCCTTACGGGAACCAGTCCCATTTCGGAAAGGATTTATCACCATGCTTCACCTTATGGGACCCACTCCATTTCGGATTAAGTGACCTTCCTTATAGGGAACCGCCCCATTTCAGATTAGGTATTTTCATGGTAAAGTGCACTAAATGGTTCCACTTGTGTAGCAAGGGTAAAAGATATACTTCTATGTTGGTTTACAGTTAAAGGAAAGAGAGCAACTCTCCATCCATCGGTGCTAAATCTAATCCCACGGAATACTTACAATAATCATACTTTAATAAACTCGCAATAAATATACAGACATAGCATGTGTAGCTCTAAAACGTCTTTGACCTCAAATGGTGAGCCTAAATTTTAATATGAGAATAGATCATCATCAACATTACCCTTGCATTAACATCAAAAGGCTCACAAGATATAGCCTATTTGAAAAAGTGCTTAATTCGGCTATACAACATCATCAACATTTTTATGAATTAAACACATCTTTAGAAAGTCTGAAATCATCATAAAGTCACTTGACTCATAAATCAACCAATAGATCATGCAAAACTTTTTAAGAATCCTCAAAAAGACATTTTATCAAACATTTGGTGGGTGTGCAATGGTAGTACAAAATCATGCAATTCAAGAGTGAAATCATGTAAAAAAAAAACAATATAAAACCACTCACCAATGCTTGGTAACACCCTCATGCAATATACATCAAATCCTTTCATTAAATCTCAAGATAAATAAAAAATTTATAGCTCAAAACATGCTTAAATAGTTACACTTTTATGAAACCCCAACATAGTTCGTAGTCAAATTCATAATAAGTAAGACTCATAAGTAAATCAACTTAGAAACATGTATTTTATGTAAAAAGGAAGCTTGGGCACTATATGTAAAAGGACCCAATGGTTGAAACCCACATACCTCAACTTTGGAGAATTCCTTGATGAAGATGGAGATGAGAACTTGAAGTTTGAGTGATTTTCTTAAGATCTGAAATGAGATTTGGCACTTCAATTTTGAGCAAAATATTTGTCTAAGTGTTTGAGAGAGTATTGGGGAATGTCTTGTATGATATGAGGGTGAAATATGGCTAAGTATAGATATTTTGATGCATAGGAAGACTTAGGCCCAAGAGCCAAAATCCTTGGAACGAACTGAAAATAACTAGGCAAAAATAACACTAGGGCACGCCCAAGGTGCGACGCGCCAGGGGCACGAACCCTTACTAGAAATTGCATTCTAGGATAATTGAAATTGTGATTCAGTCGCTCTAAATTCGATGTTAGACCCATTATCCACTCAATTTGCCCCCCGATCAAGAATATGAAGTTTGATTTTTTATATTACGCATGACTTTTGAGATATGTGAAAATTATGATTCCGGCACTTCCGAGAGACATTTTCGGGCACTTTTTGATGTCGTTTCAATATCTTCCCCTTGGGAATATTCATCCCCGAATGTCAAAGAAATATACATAATAAGAGTAATCGTGAAGAAATCAACCGTAACAAGAATTCATCTATACACTTAAACACCATTTTCAAAATCTAACCATAAGTGTTAAAATCATCATGAACTTGTCAACATAAACATGAATGCATGCAAATAAGATAGGGGAACATAAGTGTTGAGATCACAAAAAGGACTTGACGTGTTATCATAATCTTGACTAAAATAAAAGAGATAAGGATATTGCTTCTCCATGCCCGCTTCGACTCCCCGAGAGACACCTTTTACTTGACGATTCTTCCAAACGGCCTTGACGAACACTACATACTTATTAATCAACTCTTCCAACCTTCCATCCAATACCCCCACCGCGACCTCCTCCTAAGAAAACTTATCCTCTACAACACCCACAACCTCAAAGAGTTATATAGCACTAAAGTCACCAACACATCCCCTCAACCTAGAAGCATGAAGAACCAGATGAACCATATCCATATCTATAGGAAATTCCCGTTCATATGCAACCTTTCCAGCACTCATTATGAATCTTCAAACCATAAACTCTTTTTCCCTACTTGACAAACCATACTACACCCGACATGGGTGGGACTTCAAAGTGAACCCAATCATCAACACAAGTACACATGGCGTACCTTAGTATCTAATGACACCATCTCCCCTTTGGGAGAAACCCCCCTACTTTATCATATCTCACTAAGGTCTTCAAATCTAACAAGGCAGGGCCAAGGTCTTGCCTTGCTTTCACCATATCAATCAAGAAAGATCTAGAAGCATTAGCCACCACTACACCACCATAGCCAACCTCTTCAAATCTAACTCCCAATCTAGCTAACCAATGGACCTATCTAGCCACCTCTTGCCACTATCGTCAATATATGCTAGGCTACCCATAGACACCATACTTAGAGCATCGACCACAACATTACCTTACCGGGTGATAATGCACACTCATATCATAATCCTTAAGGAGCTCTAACCACTTTCTTGTTACCCACAATTCACACTTGTCATATTTAGCCAAAAACCTCTTATCCCACCAAGACTTGCATCACTACCCCCAAATGACCCACAAGCTCAAAATAAGTCAATACCCCATAACTAGAGAGCACCACAAGCATGACAAGGTAGGGTTTTAAGATCCTATTCACGAAACCCCTAAACATAGCCAGTGTATAAGTCAACTAAACAAATCCACCACGACTCAAAATGCTCACTCCTAGTTTGATAGGACACCTAGGGATATCACCTACCCTCATCCTCACTTGGGGACAAAACCCGAACCGGTATGCATGTAATCAAACCACCCCAACACCTCCAACCCATCAATCCAAATTCACAAGACAAGACTCTATGCAATAAGAACATATAGCAACCCTTATAAGCCCTTTCTAGCCAGTAGACTCACATAACCAAATATTACTAGCAAAAAAAGGAATAGTGACCCCCATAACCATCAAAGCATGAACAACAAAAGCAAGAAACCCTTAACATACTGGTAGCATCATCTGCCACCTCATGCCCTCCTTGCCTTTTTGAAGAGCATAGAACCAATAACGCCTTAGAACACCCCCTTTTCCTTGAAGGCGACCATCTCTACCTTCAATTTGAGCATGAGGACAATCAATAACCCTGTGACCTATTTCCCCATATCTAAAGCAATTACTAGAGTTCCTCCAACATGGGTTAACATGGTTCTTCCTAGAAGTAGGGAGCTTGGGCTTGGGCCCTCCACCATTACCACCTTTGTGTCTTTGGTTATCATTAGAAAACCTCCCATTAAGAGTATCGGAAGACCCTTGGCCTTAATGAAATCGGCCACCCTTGGGACTTTGACCTTACCATTAAAACAGCCCCTCTTGGCCTCACTACTCCTCTTCTTGCTCAACTTTTCCCCTTCCAATTCTTTGCCATAAGTCATTAAATGGGATAAATCCATGTCTCTAATCAACATAGCGGATCGGCACTCCTCATTCACCAAATCGGATACACCCATTACGAACTTGTTCATTCTAAACCTTAGGTCGGTAACCAAGTACGGATAATATTTCGAGAATTGGTTGAACTTGAAGGCATACTCCCTCACACTCATGGACCCTTGCTTCAAATTCATAAACTCCATCATTTTTGCTTCTCTAAGCTCAAGAGGGAAGAACTGGTCGAGAAACACCACCTTAAACTCCTCCTAATGGATCACATCATAGTTCCCCTTCTCCTCCTTCCATTGAGTATTCCATATTTTAGCCACCTCCTTGAGTTGGTAAGCCGCCAAATCCTCCTTCTACTCAAACCTAACACCCATAATAGCCAACATTTCGTACACCTCATCAACGAATTCGTGAGGGTCCTCATTGATGTGCTGTCAAAATACAACATATGTGATGACTAAAATAAGGGATTTTATGAGTTCTTAATGCGACATTTTATGGTTATTATGTGTTTTTGTGTTGTTATTGTAGGAAAGGTAGGTTGACATAATTTGGGGAGAAAATTGGAGATTTTGCTAAAGTGTAGGACATACGAGCTCACCTATGAGTCATAACCCAAGCTACGAGTCGTAGGGTGATCTCGTAGCCAGAAATAGGGAGCAAAAATCAGAAATATGTTAAGCGGAGGTCAACCTGATGAGGCCACCCTATCAGTCATAGGTATCACTATGACTTGTATAGTTAGACTCGTAGCAAGAAAGAGAGAGCCAAAATTTTGGACAAAAAACTAAAGGTCTAGACTATGAGAAGAGCATAAAAGTCATAGCTCAAGTAACGACTCATACAAGTGGGTCATAACAGTCATGTCTAAAATGCCAAGTTCCTGAAATGAGACCCCGATTACGACTCGTAGGTCACCCTACGAGTTGTACCTGTGAGACATACCTGCTGCCTGCTGTCTTTTCTATGTAATTTTTAGGGTTAAATTTATAAATACTATATATACTTTATGTTAGGGTTTATTTTAAAGAGAGATTCTAGACTTCAGACTTGAATATTCTCTCTAGAGTATTTTAGGATTGTAGCATAGATTCTTTTTTTGATTGGAAAACCCACTTTTGGGCATTGCAAATATTACATTGTATTCATTCTCCATCCAAGCTTGTGGTTTGCAACTTATGGTGTTATCTATCTTCATTACTTTGGGTAAAATTCTCTACTATATTTTGTATTTGCATTCTTATTGGTTTTCCCTTAGCCATGAGTAGCTAAGCACCCACAACTTGGGATTGTGAGAACCATGGGTAGTTGACTTGAGATAACCTAGATTAATTATATTTCTATGATTGGGGTTTTGCATATATTATTTATTTCCCTTCATTTTGATTGTTGTTTTATGGTGGCCAACACCAAAGCCCGCCTACTATCAGAATCCTGACCAAGGTAGTGATGAATAGGAAAAGAGAAGTAATGACAAGATTCGATTGATGTGTTCTCGTCTAATCAGCCAAACCCGACCAAGGGGAGGTTGACTGGGACAATGGGTAACCGTTAGTTGGCACACCATGGTTGTTGAGCACGCGCCATAGTGAAATTCGACCTTCACCTTCACAAAAGGGCTGGAAGAACCTAAGTTACCATCCTGCATGCGAATTTCTAATTATAGTTATATTTCTAGGGTAATCGCATCAATGAACCATGGGGAACACAATTCCCAAGTTGTCCCTAAATTTGAGTGTTTCTTCACATAGTAGCATAGTGTTTATCTTATTTTTGTATTCAAATCACAACCCCCCCCCCCCCTTATTTAGAGATTTTAGTCATAAATGCTCGAAATGATTGATAGTGAATTCTTACTGTCAAGCCCTATATTCCCTGTGGACTCAATCCTAACCTTCAGTTAGGTTAATTGCTGACAGCGACTGCTTTCTTACTAGAGCA
This sequence comes from Solanum ossicruentum, assembly GCA_025774065.1. NCBI lineage: Eukaryota > Viridiplantae > Streptophyta > Magnoliopsida > Solanales > Solanaceae > Solanum > Solanum ossicruentum. The sequence continues at coordinate 15,304 of JAOTQR010086283.1, forward strand.
TCAACATCATCAAAAATTATAGCGCCACTGCTGGAGAATACAGTTAGGTTTTGACTTGATTTCACTATTAGTTAGTCTAAGTATTAATTACTAAACTCTCTTGTATTTTACTTTTATTTTTCTTTTTGTTGATATGATTTGCAAGGTGTACTAGGTTGTATGCCTAACACAAAGAGCCAAGGCCATCCCTTAGCTCTGATCAATTTGGAGATCCATTGACCCTTTAAAAGAATGGCTTAAGTGAATGAGGATATCGCGGTTGAGGAAGAAATGAACAGAAATGACGTTATGGGAAGAGAAGAAAATCCACCCCCGAGGGATGATAGGCCACAACTTAGGGATTTCAATGAGAATACTTATGGTTGGAACCAATATCGCTTAAACCCTATGGATATGGACGTTACTGGTGCTATAGTACTGCCTCTGTTATCGGAAAATGCTATGTTCTCAGTGTCATGTGGATTACTTCAAATGCTCCAAAACCGTGGATTTTTCATAGGGCTACCTTCAGAGGATCCCCATTGCGATCTTCATAATGTTGTCTTCGTCTGCAAGAGTTTCATGGGGACAAAAAATCTTTCTCTTGATGTTGTTGGTTTGCAAGTGTTTCCATTGTCACTAACTGGTAAAGTAGATGTGTGGTTATCTGAACATCCTCTAGGTACCATAACAAGTTGGGCTGAGCTTCAAAGAGTGTTGTTAGAGAGATATTTTCCAAGATCAAAGAAGCTAAAGCTAAAAGATCAAATAAACAATTTTGAGCAATTGTCGGTTAGTACTAGATGGGAAAGATTCACCAAAAGCTTGAGGATGGTTCACGATCCTGAGATTGTTGATGATGCCTTTTGAGATCTTCTATCGGGCGCCTGACGAGAATAGTCAAGCTTGTGCCGACACAATCATGGGAAGCATGTCTCTTGACGAACCTTTTTCATTGATAGCCGCAAGGATGGAGCACGAGGTTAAAATCAATAGAGCATGGGGTCAAAGAGAGCGAGGTTCAATGAAGAATTCTTGTACGGTCAGCACCAACAATGAGCAAGAAAGGGTAATAAGGAGATCATGGAGCAACTTGCTTAACATCACATGAGTATGGACTTGGTCTTAAAGCAAAACCATGCAAGTGACCAAGCGGTCACCCACCAACCTCCTAAGGCTCCTATATATGAAGATACATTCTTTGATGAAGATACTTGTTTCATGATTAACCAAGCGGTAGGTTTCTGGAATAACCCCCAAGGGCCCAACTCGAACTATGGAGGCAAGGATTCGGGAATCAAGGTCGGAACTATAATAGTGATGGTGCTTATAGAGACTACCTAGGTGGCTAATATGAAAGAGAGAGAGAGTGTCGGATGCCGAATGGGGTAGAAGAGATAGCTATAGGAACAGTCCTTATGTGCCACCTCACAACTGTGATGCCGGGTCAAGTAACTCTAAGATTGAAGAGACGTTTGATAAATTATTGAAGAAAGTTGATCAACAAGATGAGACCTTGAAGGGGATGAAAAAAGTGTTTTGAGCATTAACATGAAGATGGAGTCTCATTTCGTGGCGATTAAGTAATTGGAACAACAATTTGGACAAGTCTTTGAGAAGGGCACTTTATCAAGTGATACGGTTCAAATTCCAAAGAATGATGGGCATTACATGGCGGTCACGATTCAAAGTAGAAAAAATAACACTCCTTCATTGGAACTGGATGTTATGTATGAAAGTTGTAAGGAAATTGTCAATAAGGAGTTGAAAGCCCCAAGCAAATGTCAATAAGTATAAAACCTTTCCAAGACCCCCTCCGCCTTTTCCCCAAAGACTTGGGAAGAGAAAGGAAGAAGGGAAATTTGAGTAGTTTTTGGCAATTATTAAGAAGTTGTCAGTGGATATCCCTGTGATTGAGGCTCTTGAGAGAATGCCAGGGCATGCTAGATGGATGAAGAAACTAGTCAATATGAAGCAAACATTAAATCAAGATCTTTTAATTTTCAACACTGTGGTGCCATCACCACAAAGTCCTTAGTGCAGAAACATAAAGACCTACGTGCTTTCACCATACCATGAACTATCGAAGAACTTACATTTGCCAAAGCATTATGTGATTTGGGAGCCAGTATAAATTTGATGCCGCTTGCCATATCTAGAATGCTTGGTTTTGGCACCTCTGTTCCTACAAAGATGTGGTTGCTAAGGTTGACAGAATAGTCAAAATGCCTGTGGGTATACTTTATGATGTACTGGTCAAGGTGGATAAATTTAAATTTCCCACCGATTTTGGCATACATGACTTTGTGAGGTTGATTTTGCAGTTCCTATCATCTTGGGAAGGCTTTTCTTAGCCATAGGTCACACATTGGTAGATATGGAAAGGGGCTGCTTACGTTTCAACTTGGTGAAGAGGCAGTTGTGTTTCAAGTCTACAAGCAAGATAGAAAGAATTGTGAGTTTCAGGAAGTCTTTATGATCAAAGTGAGTGATGAAGACGAACTAGAGGTCCCGGTTGAGTTAAGACTGGGAGTCGAACCTTTGGCAGCTGTGTTGATGAACTTTGATGGTGAAAGCATTCCTGATTATGAAAAGAAAGTAAATGCTCTCGGAGTGTCATTTGGGCCTAGACGACAGGCCAGGTTAGAGTTGGATTTGAGCAACAGGGAGACTCCACCAACAAAATCTTCCGTAGAAGTCCCACCTAAGCTAGAGTTGAAGGCATTACTAGCACATCTGAAATACGCACACTAGGAAGAAAACAATACACTACAAGTCATAATTGCAACTGATTTAAGTGAAGCACAAGCAGAGGCCCTTGTCACAGTTCTCAAACAATTCAAAAGGGCCATTGGGTGGACAGTTGCAGATATTATTGATATACCCATTGGGTTATGCATGCATAAGATTCAACTAGTCAAAGATTATCAACCAAGTGTCGAACATCAAAGACAATTAAATCATCCAATGCAAGAAGTGGTTTAAAAAGAGATCATCAAGTGGTTAGATGAAGAGGTAATCTATCCTATCGCAGATAGTGAATGGGTAAGTGTTGTGCAGTATGTCCCAAAGAAACGAGGTATCACTGTGGTGCCAAATGAGAAAAATGAGTTGATCCCCATGCGACCAGTTACCGGATGAAGAGTGTGCATGACTATATAAAGTTGAATGCTTCCATGGAGAAAGATCACTTCCCCATGCCATTCATGGATCAGATGCTTGACAGACTTGCAGAGAAGGGTTGGTACTATTTCCTTGATGGTTATTCCAGGTACAATCAAATTGTCATTGCAATTGCAGATCAAGAAAATACCACTTTTTCATGCCCGTATGGCACCTTTGCATTAAAGAGGATTTTTTCCATTCGGGTTATGTAACACTCCAAAAACATTTCAAAGATGCATGACGTACATTTTCTCAAACATGGTAGAAAATACTATCAAGGTGTTCATGGATGATTTTAGTGTGGTCGGTTAATCTTTCGAAGAGTGCTTGTTGCACTTTCGTGACATATTGTAAAGATGTGTTGAGAGTCACCTGGTGTGGAATTGAAACAAATGTCACTTTATGGTCAAGGAAGTTATTGTGTTTGGTCACAGAATTTCAGGCAAGGGAATCGAGGTTAACAAAGGAAACATTGAGGTTATCAAGAAACTCCTACCATCGATTTCTGTGAAACGTATCGAAGTTTCTAGATCCATGCAGGGTCTACTGCTGTTTCATAAAGGATTTTTCAAAAATCTCACAACCCCTGTATAAGCTATTAGAGAAGGATGCCAAATTTGTGTTTGATGATGTATGCATGCATGCCTTCGAAGAGTTGAGGAGAAAGTTGACCTCGGTACCTATTATTGTGGCTCCTGATTGGTCAAAACCCTTTGAAATAATGTGTGATGCAAGTGGTGTTGCGTTAGGTGTAGTGTTGCGGCAGTGCAAAGAGAGGATGCTACATCCTATCTATTATGGAAGCAAGGCGCTTAACGTGTCTCAGAAGAATTACATAATCACTGAGAAAGAATTGCTTGCCCTTGGTTTTGCCTTGAAAAATTCCAATCATACCTATTGGGAGCTAAAGTGATAATGCAGATGGACCACGCAGCACTCAAATATCTGATGGTGAAAAAGGATGAAAAACTGAGATTGATCAGGTTGGTGTTGATGTGATAGATAGAAAAGGCTCAGAAAATCAGGTAGCAAACCATCTATCAAGATTAGAAGCTGAAGCTATGGTGAAATTTGATGATGGGCTTGATATTAATTTTTCTTGATGTAAGGGTATTGGTGGCTTCACATGATCTTATACCCTGGTTCACAGATTATGCTAACTATTTGGTAAGTGATATAGTGCCTCCTAACTTGAATACTCACCAACGTCTCAAGTTCATGCATGATGTGAAGAAATTCTTTTGGGATGAGCCATATTTGTTTCGTATCTGTGCTGACATTATCACCTGTAGATGTGTACCAGAGGTGGAAATGATGAGCATTCTTGAAGTATGGCACTCATCATTGGTGGGGGCTATTATAGTGGAGCTTGAACTGCTTATACTACAATGTGGCTATTATTGTCCATCTTTACACCAGGATGCTCATGATTATGTCAAGGCTTGTGATAGATGCAAAAGAGAGGGTGGGGTCTCGTGGAGGCAAGAACTCCCTCTTAATCCTATTTTGGTGATCGAGTTTTTTTATTTTGGGTATCAATTTCATGGAACCTTTGTTAGCTCTCATGGGAACAAGTATATCCTAGTTGTAGTTGATTATGTCTCTAATTGGGTAGAGGCCATAGCCTTACCAAACAATAAGGGCAAGAGTGTTAACGGGTTTCTCCGAAGAAATATTTTCTCCAAGTTCGGCACACCTCAAGCAATTATCGGTGATGGGGGTTCTCACTTTTGCAACTGACTTTTCAAAGCTCTCCTTAAGAGGTATAGTGTGAGGCACCACATGGCAACCCCTTACCATCCCCAAACAAGTGGGCAATTGGAGGTGTCAAATAGAGAAATAAAGCAAATCTTATTAAAGACTGTGAATGTGAATCGTACTGATTGGTCAAGGAAGTTGGAGGATGCCTTGTGGGCCTATCACACAGCCTTCAAAACACCAATTGGAATGTCTCCATATCAATTGGTATTTGGGAAGGCTTGTCACCTGCCTATTGAACTTGATCAGAAAGCACTATGGGCACTGAAGAAGCTATTTGGACTGGAATGAAGCATCAACCTCAAGGCTAATGTGGGTTAATAAACTTGATGAATTTAGGCTGCGAGCATATGAGAGCTTTGTCTTGAACAAGCAAAGAATGAAGGTTCAGCACGATCTCAGAATTGCAAATCACAAATTTGTTCCAGGAGGCATGGTGTCACTTTATAACTCTAGGTTAAAGTGATTTCCCAGGAAACTCAGATCCAAATTGATGGGACCCTTCAGGGTAGTATGCAGTTTTAGTCATGGAGCCATCGAGTTAGAAAACAAGGTTGGTAAAATATTCAAAGACAATGGTCAGAGGGTCAAACTGTACATAGGTGACATGGAGGAAATTAAGATAAGGGAAGAGTGCGACCTTGACGAAGCATGAGTACAAAACAAAAGCAATTTTTCGTGCTGTGATAATAAATCAGGCGCTTCTTGGGAGGCAATCCAAGGTACTCCCCCTGCTTCTCTTCTTGATGATTTTACTTTGAGGACAAAGTATCTTGTTTGGTGGAATGTGGGAAGTTATGGATTAGGTGAAGTCTGAGTATCCTCAAATCCATAACTTCCCCTATTTTTGATCCCAAGGTTTTCTTTTTGTGTTTCTATTTCATTGTGGATGTTTTAATTTTTGTTGAACCAACATGTTTAGGTAGTGTAAATAATCTATAAATATATAGTTGTTATGATATATACATAGTCTCTAAATGCTTTTTCAAAATTTTGATGAAAATTCGGTACCCTCAAAATTTTAAGATTGTTGGTTATTGATGCAATCAGGTATATTGATTATGTGGTGATGTTTGTTCTAATAATGAAAAGGTAAGTTGAGACTGAAAGCATGAACTGTGAGTCAATACTTGATTATGTGTGCAATGCCATGTGTGTTGTGAGCTTATTTTGCTGCATTCATGTATCATGTATGGACTCAGAACTTGCCTTATTACTCTAAGATTTGTTTGGTGATATGGCTGTTTTGGAAGGATCTTAGGCCTTTGTTCTTCTAGTGATTCCACTTTTGCCTTAATGACCTACTAAATGTGTTAGTGAACCCCTTGTTCCAAATGTTTGAGTCCCTCATGCACTCATTCTTTCTTGACACCTAGCTAGCTTAGTCTTATTTTATGAAGTACCTTGATATTGTCCTTGGTCTATCCTTGAACATGTGAACCTTGATTGAAGCTAAAAGCCTAAGTTGAGAGTGGCTACAAATGGTGGCCCTGGTTTGGGGAATAGATAATGTGTACTTCACTTCAGTCTAAAAAGCGTAAGTTGATGGTGGCCTTTGTTGTGGTAAAGTAATGAAAATGAGGTGGTTAGTGGGGAAATAAAGAAAGAAATGAAAAGTCATGAGCCAAGTGAGGAAAAAGAAAAGAAAAGTGTCTTGGATTGAGGAGAATTGCAAAACAAAAATGAAGTAAAAAATAACGCACAACTGAAAAAGAGAATGAAGGCACCCGGGGAAAGCTTGAAGTAGGAGAATAAGGGTGAATTTAGTGAAAATGGTTGGGACATGAAGGTAAAAGTGCAGGTAAACATAGTTCAAAGATATCTTTTAGTCTCTATCTACCTAAGATGTCATATCCAAGTCCCATGAGCCTATGTTACAAGCCATTTAGTCCAAAAGTGATTCAAAGCCACTTTGTCACCAATCCAGAAGTTGAGTACAGAGGCAAGCCTATTGTTTTAGTTATTTTCCATGAATTTCATTTGTGAGAGTGAGAATGCTTTCTCAACCCTGAATTCAAAATGTTTTTTGAGGAAGTAAGAGGGACTTCTTTTCTATGAAGGCATTTGCACTTCTTGATTAGCATATGACTAATTCTGTGATTGCGGAGGTTGATGCTCCTTAGCTTATCATAGTTGAGTTGCCAGATACATTCTTGTGTTTTTATTTTGCTCAGTAGCTTTGCAATCTGGTTTTAAAAATGAAAATGGGTACTCGAATTAGAGTAAATGATGTATATGCCATGGGTATAGCTACTATGTATCTCTCATTGTCTGCTTAGGTTCAGTCGTCGCTTGAGGACAAGCAACAATTCTAAGTTGTGGATGTTGATGTGCTTTCAAAATACAACACATCAGATGCCTAAAACAAGGGATTTTGTGAGTTCTTAATGCGACTTTTATGGTTTTTATCTATTTTTGTGTTGTTATTGCAGAAAAGGTAGGTTGGCATGATTTCAGGAGAAAATTGCATATTTTGCTGAAGTATAGGACATATGAGCTCACCTACGAGTCATAGCCCAAGCTATGAGTCGTAGGGTGATTTCGTAGCCAGAAATAGAGAGAAAATATTAGAAATCTACTAAGCAGAGGTCAGCCTTACGAGGCCATCCTATGAGTCGTAGGTATCACTATTACTCCTATAGGTGGACCCACAGCAAGAAACTGAGAGCAAAAATTTTGGATAAAAAACTAAAGGCCTAGACTACAACAAGAGCATACAAGTTATAGCTTAAGAAACGACTCATACCAGTGGGTCAGAACAGTCAAGTCCAAAATGTCGAGGTCCTTATACGAGACGCCGATTATGACTTGTAGGTCACCCGACGAGTCTTACATATGAGACGTACCTGTTGCCTGCTATCTTTTCTGTGTAAAATTTAGTTCTAAGTTTGTAAATACCATATATACTTTATGTTAGGGTAATTTTAAAGAGAGATTCCAGACATAATATTTGAATATTCTCTCTAGAATATTTTAGGGTTGTAGTGTAGATTCTTATTTTCGATTGGAAAACCCACTTTTGTGGATTGCAAATCGTACATTGTATTCATTATCCATATACCAAGATTATGGTTTGCAATTTGTGGTGTTATCTATCTTCACTGCTTTGGGTAAAATTCTCAACTATGTTTTGTATTTGCATTCTTATTGGTTTTGTATTAGCCATGAGTAGCTAAGCACCCACAACTTGGGGTTGTGGGAACCTGGGTAGTTGACTTGAGATAACCTAGATTAAGTGCATTTCTATGATTGGAGTTTTGCATGTATTGTTTATTTCCCTTCATTTTTATTGTTGTTTGGTGGTAGCTAACATCAAACACCGCCTACTATCAAGATCCTGACCAAGGTAGTGATGAGTAGGAAAAGGGAAGTAAATGACAGGATTCGATTGATGTGTTCTCATCTAATCAACCAAACCTGACCAAGAGGAGGTTGATTGGGACAATGGGTAACCGTTAGTTGGCACACCATGGTTGCCGACCATGCACCATTGTGAAATTCGACCTTCACCTTTACAAGAGGGATGGAAGAACCTAAGTTACCGTTCTGCATGTGAATTCCTAATTATAGTTATGTTGTCTAGGGTTATCGAGTCAACGAACCATGAGGAACGCAATTCCCAAGTTGTCCCTTATTTTGAGTGTTTCTTCGCATAGGAGCATAGTGTTAATCTTATTTCTCTTTTCAAATCACAACACACCCCCATTTGGAGATTTTAGTCATAAATACTGGAAATGATTCATAATAAATTCTTGTAGTCAAGCCCTGTTTTCCTTGTGAATTCGACCCTAGCCTTCGGTTAGGTTAATTGCTAACAGCGACCGCTTTCTTATTGGAGCGTGAACATCCCCAATCATCTACCTTAGACCCGCTGAACTCCGTTGAGTTCATCCTCATGAAATCCCTTACCCAAGATGCCAGAGTGGGAACATGAAGGGCTTGGTCCCCTTGGTAGATTTGGTTGGTCATCACTTGGGCTAGCATGGCAAGAGCATCCCAGAACTCTTCATGAGCAGGTTGTTCCTCGGGTGTGCGGGTTCTTCTTCCTCTTGTGTTAGGCATAATCTAGCATGGCAAAGAACAATCATTACGGGGGTGGGGGGGAACCTTACCTTGACTCCTATAGCACAACATAGAGTAACAAGAAGGGAAACCTTTCCTAGAACGCCTCATAGCCTCTTGCTCATAGTAGTGGTGCACTTCACAACCATGAACAAGACTCTAATTGATGCAGTGTGTTGGATGTCGAGGACCATTAACAACCTAGTGCTCTGATACCAAGATTGTCATGATCCAAACTAGGTCCTAGATGTGACACGGCAAATAGGGAACCTGAGTGAACTGCAAACAAGCATCTTAGCATATCATACACACATCCTTTGTCGCAGAAGCAAGAATAAACAACAAAAGAAGACATAAATAAGGGAAATTGGGACTAAGGGAGAGAGTTTAATACTTAAGTACATAGATGAGTCAAAAATCAAGCATAATACATAACTTGTACATCAACACCTCTAGATATAGAACTTAGAGGAGGACAAGATAAGCAACCGAGCTCACTCTCGTAGTTCTAAGTTCCTAACATAAGAAGAGTCAATACATAGCATAAATTAAGAGAAGTATGTCCTCAGAATTAAGGATTCACCAACTTACTTGAATAGATATTACTTGCCACATGGAGGAGGATGATAATCAAGAGGAGGTCTGGTTTCTATATAGTAACATCATGTAGGTATAGAGTATGCATTAGTACGTTTGAATGTACTAAATATGTAGGATGCAATGTAAGAAGAGATAGGTTGTTATAGTCAAAATGCAAAATAATAAGCAATAGATAGCGTAATAGCAATATGGCATGTGTGATCAATGCTTAAGTAAATCATGCCTTGCAAACCACTCAATTTGTATAGATCATAATAGATAAGGGTGGGAAGAAACTTCAACCGACATAGAATAAGATCAAGCGAGCTATAACTTTGAATCCCAATGATTACCTCTCATCAATAAAGAGGTAGTCTACTTGCCAAGATAAACCATACTCTACCTTACGAGGTCCTGCCCCATTTCAGATGAGGTAAACCTCCTTACGGGAACCCGCCCCATTTTGTAAAGGGTTTATGACTATGTTTCACCTTACGGGGACCCGCCTCATTATAAATTAAGTGACTTTCCTTACGGGGGACCTACCCCATTTTGGATTAGGTATTTTCATGGTAAAGTGCACTAAATGGATCCACTAGTATAGTAAGGGTACAACATATACTCCTATGTTGGGACATAGTTCAAGGAAAGAGAGCAACCCTCCATCTATCGGTGCTAAGTCTAATCCCACAGAACACTTATAATAATCATACTTTAATAACTTGCAATAAATATAGAGACATAGAATGACTAGCTCTAAAACATCTTTGACCTCAAATAGTGAGCCTAACTTTCAACATGATAATAGATCATCATCAATATTACCCTTGCATTAACATCAAAAGGCTCACAAGAGGTAGCATCTTTGAAATTGGGATTAATCCAGCTATACAACATCATCAACATTTTTATGAATTAAACACATCTTTAGAAAGCTCGAATTATCATAAAGTCACTTGACTCATAAATCAACCAATGGATCATCAAAACTTTAATAATCCTTAAAAAGTCATTTTATCAAACACTTGATGGGTGTGCAATGCTAGTACAAAATCATGCAATTCAAGTGTGAAATCATGTAAGAAAAATCAATTTAAAACCACTCACCAATGCTTTGTAATACCGTCATGCAATATACATCAAAATGCTTCACTAAATCTCAAGATAGATCAAAGATTCATAGCTCAAAGCATGATTAAATGGTAAAACTTTTAAGAAACCCCAACATAGTTCGTAGTCAAATTCATAAAAAGTAAGACACGTAAGTAAATCAACTTGGAAGCATGCATTTTATGTAAAAAGAAAGCTTGGGCACCATGGATGAAAGTATTCAATGGTTGAAACCCACATACCTCAACTTTGGAGAATTCCTTCATGAAGATGGAGATGAGAACTTGAGGCTTGAGTGATTTTCTTAAGATACGGAATGAGATTTGGCACTTGAATTTTGAGTAAAATATTTGTCTAAGTGTTTGAGAAAGTATTGGAGAATATCGTGTATGATATGAAGGTGAAATATGGCTAAGTATAGGTATTTTCACACATAGGAAGACTTAGGCTCAAGACCCAAAACCTTTGGACCAAACTTAAAATAATTGGGCAAAAATAACACTGAGGTGCTCCCAAGGCGCGTCGCTCCAAGGGCGCAAACCCTTACTGGAAATTTGCATTCTTGGAAAATTAAAATTGTGATTTGTTCGCTCTAAAATCGGGGTTAGACCAATTTCTAACTCAATTTTGCACCCTGATCAAGAATATGATGTCGGATTATCGATATCATGCATGAATTTTGAGATATTTGAAAATTACGATTCTGGGCACTTCCAAGGCACATTTTAGGGCACTTTTTAGGGTCATTTCAAATATGTTGAATAAACTAACAAGGTAGATGGCTTAAGCTATGAGAATTTATGTCTACACCATGATATGGAACTACATGAAGGGTACAAACCTCCCAAGTTCGAGCTGTTCAATGGAATTAGTGATCTAAGGACCACTTGCAAATGAATTGTGACAAGCTAGCTGGAGTTGGAAGAGATGAGAGAATTAGAATGAAATTGTTTATGAGAAGCCTCATAGGAGAGGCCCTTATATGGTACATTGATCAATACGCATGCAAATGGACAAGTTGGGTGGACATGGCCTCTGATTTTATGGATCGATTTAGGTTTAACATAGAAAATACACCAGATTGGATCTACATCCAGAATCTAAAGAAGAAGTCTAGTGAAACGTTTAGAGACTATGCCTTAAGGTGGTATGAGGCTGCCAAAGCCAGGCCTCCCATGGATGAGTCTCAAATGAAAGACTATTTCATTCGTGCTCAAGAGCCCCAATACTACGATAGGATGATGCTTGTCGCAGAGAAAAGCTTTGCTGATATCAACAAGCTGGGTGAAAAGATTGAGGAAGGTATTAAGAATGGCACTATCATCAACCTTGAAGCTCTACAGACTACCAATAAGGCATTACAATCTGGAAGTCTGCCCGAGAACCACAAGTAAAGTGGGTGCGGCCATATTGGTGCATGGGACCAGAAGCCCTATTAGATAACAAATCTCAACTCCACCCCTCCCTTACTATCCTACATCTTCCTACCTTATTCCTTTTCCACCTTCTCTAACATATACCCCTTACGAAGCTCCTCCATTACAACACCAACTACCCACATATCCTATTTACACCCTACTGTTCTACCGCCACGCCCATCTTCTCAACAACCAAATTACAGAAATCACCCTAACTTTGACAAAAGCCCCATAAAAAATTAGACTCCACTAGCCAAACACATAGCCCAGCTTTAGGAAAGGCTAAAAGAAGCCGGTTACATTACACCAATCCCTGCTCTACCCGTAGACACCCAAGTCAAGTGGTATGATCCTAACAAGGTTTGTTCCTATCATTCTGGAATAAAGGGGCATACCATAGAAGCTTGTCGATCCCTGAAAGAAAAAATTCAAATACTCGTAGATACCAAAACCATTCAACTCAAGAAAGTTGTGCCCAATGTGTCCAATAACTCACTTCCAAATCACCAGTGAGTATGCTGAATGCTAATAAAGTGAAGGTGATCATGATTGATGTCATCTAAGGAAAGGGTCTACACTAGCAAAATAAACGAAGAAGCCTGGCCCGAGTTATCTTTTCAAATAATGTTTATTTAATGCTCTTTCATTTTGTAGTTGGAACTACGTCAAACCTGATTCCCGTTTAAGAGGGATATATAGGTGCTCCTATGGAGTTCGGTCTTATTATAATAAAAATATTTATTTTCCCTTTGATCATGGATGGGGGTAGAATTTTTGAGGGGTCTCAAATTTATCTTAGAGCAGTTTGCACAAACTGAGTAAGAATTTTTGAGAGGATCTAAAAGCTTCTTTTAGATCATTTTCTACAAACAAGGGCAGAAATTTTTGAGTAGCTCTCAAAAATTTTGAATTTAGAACTGATGGTAGGCCTCCAAGAGTACATTAAGGCAAAAGTTTGGACACCAGCAACAAGTGGAGCATACCGATCATGGAAAAGGCACAAATCAACCTTTCCCCCTTTTTTTATAATCTTACAATTTTCTTTGAATACAGAATAGATAATTGTATAACCCAATATTGCCAGAATGATCATCATTTCAGTAAGACAAAATAGCACCCTACGTTTTGCATTGCATTGTACTTGTGAATTGCATTTCGTCTGATATTGACCTGAGAATTACATGTGCCCAAAAAATATTTTAATTTATTACATTATTTTGCCCAGAGTATTTTCCTGTTGAGATGAGACTCCATCAAGGATCTGTGCTGAGCCCTTTCTTGTTTGCCTTGGTGATGGATGAGCTGACGCGATCTATCCAGGAAGAGGTACCATGGTGTATGCTATTTGCAGATAACATAGTATTGATTGATGAGACCCAGACTAAAGTTAATGATTGGTTGGAGGCCTGGAGACACGCCTTGGAGTCCAAAGGATTCAAATTGAGCAGGACCAAAACTGAACACTTGGAGTCCAAATTCAATGTTGAGAGGGATGAAGCAAACTTTGATGTGAGGCTTGCCACTCAACCTATCCCCAAGAGGGAAACCTTTATATCTGGGGTCCATCATCTAGAGTAGTGACGATATCGATGATGATATCATACATCATATTGGGGCAGCATGGACTAAATGGAGGCTTGTATCTGGAGTATTGTGTGACAAGAAGATACCACCTAAACTTAAAGGTAAGTTTTACAAAGTGGTGGTTAGACCATCGTTGTTGTATGGAGTGGAGTATTGGCCAATTAAAAAGGTACATGTTCAAAATATGCATGTCGCAGAGATGAGGATGCTGAGATGGATGTGTGGTCACACCAGGAGTGACAAGGTTAGGAATGAGACCATTCAGGAGAAGCTAGAGGTGGCCCCGGTGGCCGAAGAGATGAGGGAAGCGAGACTGCGATGGTTTGGATATGTGCAGAGAAGGAGTATCGATGCTCCTGTTAGAAGGTGCAAGAGGTTGGTTTTGGGAGATTTTCGGAGGGGTAGAGATAGACCAAAGAATTACTGGGGGGAGGTGATTAGACATGATATGATGGAACTAGATTTCACTGAAGACATGACCTTAGATAGAAAGAAGTGGAGGTCGCAGAGCAGAGTAGTAGGCTAAGGGTAGGGTTAGGTGGATGCATGGTCTTGGGGTATAGTAGGATTAGGTGGAGGACGTGTTTTTTTATGTGTTAGTTTTATCTTAGTTATATACTGCCATGTGTTATCCATTATTAATTGATCTTTCTGTTCCCTTCCATTTTTGTCATATCTAGTTCTTTCTGCTTACGGGTTTTGAGATAAGGGTTCCCAGGAAACAGTCTCTCTACTCTGTGGTAGTGATACCCTCCCTAGACCCCACTTGTGGGATTTTACTAGGTATGTTATTGTTGTATTACATTATTTTGCATCGAAAATTTCATTTTTGCAAAAATTGCATTACACTATTTTTCTCCGAAAGTTGTATTATTTTTACCAGAAAAATTGCATTACATTATTTTTATCCGAAAATTGCACGTGCTAAAAAAATTGCATTACATTATTTGAAATTACATGTGCTCGAAAAAAAAATTATGTTGTTTTTATCTTAAAATTACATTTTCCCCCAAAATTACATTACATCATTTTAATCTGAAAATTGCATGTATCCGAAATCATATTTTTATATCGGCCTGAGAAGTTTTTCATAATACCCAAAAATTATATTTTACATGATTTGATTCTAAAATTGCATGAAAATATTATTATCCTTAAGGTATTATGGTCCGAAGGCATCATTTACATGGCCTGAATGACATTATTTCATTGCCTAGGGATTTAATCTATGATTTTCATGATCCGAAGGTGTCATCGTCCAAAGGCATCATCTTTCATGGCTTATGGACATTATGTCATGACCTGAGGATATAATTTATGATTATCATGGACCTTATTGTAGCCTAAGACTTTATCCTTATCGTCTTATGGCAAATTTCATGGTCTATGTGGGAACTTACATCATGCTTATAAATTATTTAATATGCGCA
Source organism: Solanum ossicruentum (assembly GCA_025774065.1). Lineage (NCBI taxonomy): Eukaryota > Viridiplantae > Streptophyta > Magnoliopsida > Solanales > Solanaceae > Solanum > Solanum ossicruentum. The sequence goes on from JAOTQR010086283.1 coordinate 30,389, forward strand.
CTCTAACCATTTTATCTAGTGTTTTTAAAAGTTACAAGTTGTAGAATCCATGGATCCTTATCTATTCCGCCCTTCTCTTCGAAGATATGCCTTTCAATCTATCCCAACCACACTAAATCCTTAACTCTTACTTTCACACTATCTGTACTATCCCCTGCTTTCACTCTTCCATTTTCATACGAACTATATCATGCATTCTTACCATTCGTACTATCTTATCCTTTCGATTCAAGTTACTATTGTTCCTACTTCAAGATCCGCACCATTAATTTTACTTTTAGGAATTTCGTTCGTTCCTAAATCCAGGACTATACACAACCTGATTTTCTATAACCAGAGATATGTAGGTGACTTGAAACTGAAGTTTCGGTTGTAATATTTTTCACACCTCCTTTGTTTATTTGGTCTCTCCGATAATATTTCATCGGCTGGAAAAAATTTGTTACTCCATCAAGTTTCTTTGCTGAAAAATTCATCCTTCATTACTGAGCAAGGATGGGGCGCAGCTGTTGACATCCAATTTTGACTGACCTATAACAAATTTGCCATTTGATTAAATATGTATTTTAAATCTATTTAAAACAAATTAGTTTATTGACATATCCAACGATTATGTATTTTAATTTTATTAATTATTATTATTATTATTATTATTATTATTATTATTATTATTATTATTATTATTATTATTATTATTATTATTATTATCATCATCATCATCATCATCATCAAACAATATTTGTTATTGATATTATTTACTTTCATTATTTTTACTTAGTATCTGTTTTAGTGTCATGTTTAAATATAATATTTACCAATTCATTATATTGATTATTCAATTTTAAAATAATAATATTTTGTATTTCTTGTACAATTATTATATATTACGTTTTTATTTTATGAAAAAAAATATTATTTTTAAAGATATTGAATGATTTATTTATGCATATATTATAATAATTAAGTGTCAAACAACTAAATTTTGTCCCATTTCATTTAATTTGTGGCCTTTTTATCCAAGTTCATTTCAATTCTAGTCAATTTCCTTGAAAAATCATTTCAATTCTAGCAAATTCTTTACAATTTCTTTCAGTTCTAGCCTAAATTGAGACAATTTGTGCCTCAATTTTAAATTTTCAAGACTTAACTCATCCATTCTTTACTCTTGATGCAATGGTTCATTATTCACCTTTTTGTTTTACTTTCCATTTTCAAAACATCAATACCCAAAATTAGTAAATCATTTTTCACTCTCCTCCCCTCTCCAAAGCTGCCGCTGCCTTCTCTCTCCTTGTTCCGGCGGGTCTCGTCGGAAATTACCACTAGTCTACCCCTCTTATCCCCCCACATCACTATCTCCTTTTCCCAGCCACCACTATTCTCCTCTCCTCACCAACCAGATTCTAGACACCACACAAACACCAACCAGCTGCCGCCATCACTCCCTCTTCGCCGTCATACCCCTAAAACCCCATCACCCCAACTCCTCTTTCCATCTCCTCCCCCCAGCAATCACACCAAACAACCCCTCTTTCCTACCAAAAAAACAACCAAAACAGTCCCCAAATCAGCCCATTTTCTCCCCCCAAACTCCTCTTGCTCCGTCCCTTCTCTCTTCCTTTTCCGTCCAAACTCATCAGAAAAGATACTGACGAAAATCACCATTCAGGAACCCAAATCAACCCAAAACCCTCTCCATTTTGTCGCCGGCGAATAATAGAACGACTACCAACAACTTCGATCAAGATTAAATTGGTGAAAATATTTTAGAATACACTGTAAATTCGGTTGGATTTCTTTTCTTATTATATGATTGTCTGAAAATGTTGGGTTGATGTTCTGAAGATCATAATACTTTGTACAATTTGTTGGTTTCATCGTCTATGGTAAGATGGTGAGTACAGTACTTTGTTGATTAAGATGCCTTGATTTTGCGGGAATTAGTTGATTCAATTATTATTTTTGACTTATTTGGTTTATGGTATCCTCCTTACTTTAATTGAAATTGACAAGATTTTTCTTGTCTTTCATATGACAAATCGCTAATTATTTACTCCTCCCTTAATTAATTCTCCCCAATGCTTCATTGTGCTCTCTGCTGTAATTCTTAAAATATGATAGATCTCACACCAATCTTTCAGATTGACTTAGTTTTGGTTAAAATTATTGACTAAATATTTGGTTCTTTCTCAAATTATGGTAAATATGTGATTGAATCATTTTATTTATGGCAAAGTATGATATTTTGTGAACTGATTTTCTTTTCGTAAGGTATAATTGACATATTATTTCAATCCCGACCTCGTGATATCCTTACCTGTCGTGGTTATGGAAAATATGTAGTAATACTCACATTTTGATTAGTATGTTAAGTAGTAGTAGTAGTTGTTGTTGTTGTTGTTGTTGTTATTGGTGTTGTTGTTGTTGTTGTTGTTGTTGTTGTATACGATTTACTCCCGAATTGATTCTTTCCTTTTATTATATGGCTTTTCACAATAAAAGGAGGTCATCTCTTCACATTCCTCATCCAGACTTCACTCTCTACACACACTTTCATACGAAAATCTATAGAAAAAGCTCTCTCTTACTCCTCTCTGCTCTCTGTTAGCAAAATAAGTTGTTGAAAATTCTCAGTTTTTGCTCTTAAAAATTGGTTTGTTCTCATCTGATATGTCTAATGATTCTTTGTTTTTTCTTATAATGTTTTATATACAGGTGTTGCTAGTTTTTTTTTAGTATTGCAGGTTCCTTTTCTTAGTCGGGATGTGAAGAGTCGCCTGGGGAGGGGGATGGACTCAGAAGAGCTACAAAAAAATTTTTTTCTCTTTCATTGTTGTATTTACTTTCCTGTAAATCCGATGTAATAATGAAATAGAGAAATCGGGGATCTAGTATAAGGAGGAGGGAAAAATATGTGATAATTGTTTCTTTTCTTTCTTTCTTTTTATGTTTTATTATTTTTTTCTGTGTTGTTTTGTTTGACTCATAGTCCTAGGCAAATTTAATTTTTAGGATTTAATTATTTAATGTACATCTTGTGAGTATAACATGAAAAGATAATTATAGATATGATGCCTATTGGTTGAAAAACCTCTTTAATAGTATTGTGTATTTTTTAGATATCATGTTTTTAAGATCCATTTATTAATTTAAAAAATATAGGGTTTGTCATGCTTAGAAAATCATGTTTTAGGGTTTTTTTAACAAAAAATCATGCTTATAGGATTTTGTTTTATGCTATGCAATAGAAATCATGCTCCTAGGATCTAGTTTTAAATTTATGTTTTTGCACTTGAAAACATGCTTCAGGATTTTGCTTTAAAAATGTATAGATTTTTCATGCCTATAGAATTTCGTATTTTTAGAAATCATGTTATAAGGGTCTAATACTATATTCCCGTATATTAGAAATAATGCCTATAGGACTTCGTTATTATCTATAATAGTTTCCACGTTTAGAAATCATCTTATTAGGGTTTAATATTTTGTTTTCTCATATGATAGAAATCATGCCTATAGGAGTTCTTTTTTGTGACACATTTGGAAATCATGCCTTAAGATATTTAATAGTTGTTGATATTTAGAAACTTGTGTCTTTAGGATTTTCGATTAGAAATCATATCTATAGGATCTCAATCTAAGTTAAATATGTTTAAATTAATCTTTTGATGATGCAGACACACTTAGCAGATCACAATGCACTCTTCATGTGTTTTCAAGTATGCTAGATAGATAATTTGTTTGGAGGCATACTTGAGATTTTACTTGCTAAATGCTCGTTTTATCTGATTTGTTTGACGCTAGTCTAATAGGAGACCTAGATTCTCTTTAAGTATAGAATCACCAAATTAGAAGTCCAATGTCTCTTGGACCTTAGGATGGGATGCTAGGCACTTTAGGAAAAACGATTAGAATTTTTCATTTTCTTTAGTGCGCCTTTAAGTTAAAATAATAAATCAACCTAGGAGGGGGGTAGAGGTATATAGGACCCTCGGAAAGGATGATCAAAACTCAAGCTTTAATGGGAGAAAAACTTTAGTTTTCGTCCTTAGGCTTAAATAAGCCATGTGAGCTAAATGGCAACTTTTTTTCTTCACAAAACAAAGCCGAGCAAACTGATCCGAGTGGAATAATAAAATCATTAAGTTCTTTTCTTTCCCTTCTTGTCATGCTTGGGGTAGTTAGATATTAATTGTTTATTTTTGCTTACACTTATTTGATTTCTTAGATTTAATTTGAATAATATTCTCAAAATAAGAGACCCTATTTGTTAAATCCCCACATAAATGAGAGATACGGTTAGGACCCGCATTCGTAGACCTCGAGGGGTGCCATTGGGGTAGACTTCTATTCTATACCTGTCTCCTTCTATTACTATTATATAACCTCCACCTTCCTCTTGAGATAACTTAACCCTTACCTTTTATCTGGTGATTTGACCTTAGCCTTTAGATTAGACTTAGTCTTAGAATGGTATCTTAATGCACCATAATTCATTAGGTGGCGACTCTTCAATTTTTTAAATCCCAAAATAGACCTTGCCACGATGTCATCCAGGTTCCCCTGTCTTTTCGCTAGGAAATAGGGTGCGACACTTGGTATGCAAGTTAAAGAAATCATATATGGACTAAAACAAGCCTCTCATCAGTGGTAGTTGAAGTTTCATAACGTCATCTTTACATACGACTTTGTTGAGAATATTATGGATCAATGTACATACCAGAAGGTTAGTGGGAATAAAATCTGTTTCTGAGTTCTATATGTGGATGATAGCTTACTTGTATCCTATGATAAGGGAATGATACATGAGGTGAAGTAATTTCTCTCGAATAATTTTGACATGAAAGATATAGGTGACACATCTTATGCTATTGGCATCAAGATTTATCGAGATAGACATCAAGGTACCTTAGGTATTTCTTAGCTATATCAATAAAATGTTAGAGAGGTATCAAATGAAAGATTTTTCACCAAGTGTAGCTCCTATAACGAAGGGTGACAAGTCCAATTTGAAACTGAAATGCCCCAAAAATGCCACAAAAATGTGCCTTGGAAATGCCCATAATCATAATTTCAATATTGTAACGACCTGGCCCAACACTGTGAAGTATTGTCCGCTTTGGGGCGTTACGTATCGCCGTCCCCCTCACGGTTT
>JAOTQR010086292.1:0-19259 GCA_025774065.1 Solanum ossicruentum
CCAAACTAAGTGAAGAAGAAAGCTGAAAATAGGCAGCCCAAGTCCATCAAGTTGGTGCTCCAAAAAGGCCCAAGTTTTAGGTCCAAGATGGTGGATTTGAACTTGATATTGTGTGGTATAATATGGTCAAAAATTCAAGAGAGGTTCGGCCAAAAACCCCTTTATAAAGGGCTCCAAAGCAGCTCCACAAGTAAGGTTCACTTGAGTTTACAAAAAAATAGTTTTTTCCTCTAAATTTCCTCTCAACTTTTCTCAACTTTGTAAAGTTGCAAAATGACTTTTCTGGGGTTCTCAAGGAGACTTTAAACCTTGAAGACAAAGGTATGTAATTATAGTTGTGTATTTAGTATAGTTTCATCATGAAAAACAAGAGATAGGCGCTAGTTATGCTTGCTGAATTGTTGGACAGCATGTGTGTGGAAAGTTGCTGCATACTTGTCTTTTATTTTAGTAATCATTCTATGGTATGAGGGATGTAATATGAACATAAATTGGTGTTCTTCACATGGTATGAGTTATAGATATTATACTAAAGTTGCTGCCCTGATTTTGGTTTCATTTAACAAGCGCGTTTTATTGGATTATCTTAAGTGTTATGTTGATTGGAACTTGTGGACTATTGGATGGAATTCTATTGCCTCACGTCCTTAATACTAATTCTCTACTATTTGGGGACTGGTTCAAGGCTGTTTGTATGTGTAAATGTTGCTGGAACAGTTTAGTTAAACTTTGAATAGGTTTGGGATTGTTGACGTCAAAATGTAGCGAAGGAAGGTAACGTTATGCTGTCCTTTTTTAGGATATGTAAAATTGTTATGTGTTGTGCTTTATGGGCTGTTGTAAGGATATGATGGCATTATAACAGGCTAGTCATGATGTGCATGTGTGAATGTGTGGGAAAATAAAATTAGAGAAGTAGAGGTTGGAAGAATACGCTCGGGTTTATAAAAATTCGCTTGCTGTCCATGTGTTATTTTGTTATGTGATTGGACTGCCAAGGTGTATCTATTGCCTATTAATGTTAGTTTTATCACCTGCTATGCAGTAGATAAGTATTAAGAAGGGAAGGTTATCTCGAGATAGTAGAAAGGTCAGACAACGAGGTATGTAAGGTTACTGGATTTCGTATCACTTGGCATGAAGCATAGATCTCTCCTTGGAACATAAAGGCATTTGCCAATTCCGACACAACTATAAACCATGTCTCCACTCTTTTACATGTTCATATGATTCCATACATAGTCACCTTCAAATCTGCATACACACTTGGATACCAAGTTACATAAGTTCCTGTTACAATGTAAAGTTCATGAGTTGTTCCATTTCATACGCATTTCATTATTTGTGTAACGTACACTTTTTAATTGTCATATTACCTTACTGATTATCTACATGTCATATGCTACATATACAGTCCTACAGTTCCAATATTATGACCACCAAAAGAATTATCTCAAAGGTAATTGAAGGATACAGTATATAGTTTTTGATAGGTGGTAGCCTAAGGGGTGGAGATAGCACCTAGCCAGGGACAATCCTATCAAAGGGGGGTAGCCCGAGGGGTTGAGTATAACCTAGCCAGGGACAAACTTAATATAGTTTCACCATTGATCAATTGGTCATTTGCATTACAGTTGTGCACAGAGTTTACAGTATAGATTTTACAGTAAAAGTAAAGTAATATAAAGAACATAAAGTACATTATCCCACAATACAACTAAAGGTGGTCTCTTATGCTGCACCAGCGTACAGTTTCATTTAAATTGTTACTTCATATGCAGTGTTTCCTGCCTTACATATTCAGTACACTATCTCGTACTAATGTCCCTTACAAGGGACTTGCATTTCATGCTGCAGGTACAGGTGTTAGTAGATCTCCCCAGTAGAAGTATAGGATATTCAGCTACTGTCACCAAGCTCCAGGTTGCTTCGGGGCTTTGTACATGTCTAGAGCTAACCTGTTTTTATTCCACAGTTTGTCAAGGCGAGGCTTGTCCCGACCCTTATCAGATGTTCTACTTTATTTAGAGGCTTTGTAGACTATGTAAAGCAAAGTGAAGTCATGTCTCGTACTATAGACACTGGGGCCCTAACGACCTAGTCATATGCATTTCCTTTTGGCTTGTTATCACTGTTTATATTCTTAAAGATATGTCAAACGTAGGAACCCTTTATAGTATGTATAGAGAACACATAGATACAGGTTGGTTCTCCCTAGCCTTATCGGCGATGGGTGCTAGTCTGCCCTAACAAGACTTTGGGGTGTTACAGTGTGCCTGATATTATTGGACTAAGGGAGAGGATAATGGAAGAAGCCTATCATTCAAGATATTCCATCCATCCAGGATCAACTAAGATGTATCATGACCTAAAGGGAATGTTTTTGTGGGGAGGCATGAAAAAGGACCTTGCAAAATTTGTTTCTTAATTTCCAAATTACCAACAAGTGAAAGTAGAACACCGAAAGCCAGGAGGTTATATGTAATGTATAGAGCTTCTAACATGGAAGTGGGATATGATTAATATAGATTTTGTTACCGGGTTGCCTTGCTCATTTCAGAAGTTTGATTCCATATGGGTAAAACTGACAGACTCACAAAGTCAGCACACTTCTTGCCAGTCAGGAGTGATTATATAGCTGAAAAGTGTGCCAAGCTATACCTCAAAGAGATAGTTAGGCTACATGGAGTCCCAATCTCCATTATCTATAATCGGGGGGCTCAATTCACTAGAACGTTTTGGAAGTCCTTCCAAAGAAGTTTAGGTACACATGTGAATTTGAGTACATCATTCCACCCTCAAACAGAAGGTCAAGCAGAATGCACCAATTCAGATACTTGAAGATATGTTGCAAGCTCGTGCATTGGACTTTAAAGGTAGTTGGGTATACTATTTGCCACTTATTGAATTTCCCTATAATAATAGCTACCACTCAAGTATCAAGATAACACCTTATGAAGCTTTGTATGGAAGGGAATATAGATCGTCAATTGGATGGTTCGAAGTGGATGAAAACATTTTGCTTGTGCTAGATCTAGTACAACAAGCCATGGAAAAGTTAAGGTAATATACAAATGGCTAAAAACAACCAAAGTCATCACCAATCATATGCGGATGCTAGAAGGAGAGGACTGGAATTCTCAGTAGGGGGTTGGGTATTTTTAAAGGTGTCTCCAATGAAAGGGGTTATGAGATTTGGTAAGAAAGGAAAACTAAACCAACGTTACATAGGCCCATATAAAATTATTAAGAAGTTTGGGCAGGTTGCATATGAACCAGAGCTACCCCAAGAGCTTTCAATGGTTCATCTAGTTTTTCATATCTCAATGCTTCAAAAATGCATAGGTGACCCATCACGTATCACTCCTATTGAAGACGTGCAGGTTATAGAAGATCTCACATATAAAGAGGTACCTATTACTATTCTGGATCGTCAAGTTAAGAAGCTAAGAAATAAAGAAATAGCTTTAGTAAAAATACTTTGGAGAAACCAGCAAGCAGAGGAAATAACATGGGAGGCCAAGGAAACGATGAAATCAAAATACCCTTACTTATTTGAGGCTAAAGAGTAAGTCCAACATGAAGAATTAGGACACTAATAGGTACGTGTGATTTAATACTTAGTGTGTTGTGAAAAGTTTGTGTAAGTAAAGGTTTAAACTTGGTTAAGTTATCCAATTGAGCTAACATTTGAGGACGAATGTTTGTAAGGGGGGCAGGTATGACACCCCACATCTTACAATACTAGTACTATGCAAATGAAACATGATATGGCTTTTCAAATTAGTGCCAATTTTTTAAAGTGCTTGAATCTCAAATTAGAGGGAGACATGTATGTCTAACGCTGAAGAGGGTCAAGTGTAAATAAGTTTTAAGTCAAATTGAGGAGATCACCACCCTAAACAAAGTGAGAAAATTGAGTTTCATGAAGGACTTAGGAAGCTAGCAGGTGATTCACCTACTTGCTTAGCTTAAATTTGTAAGCTAAATGGAGACGAGGCTTGACGTCAAATTTATCCAAGTCCGATTATGAGTAAAGTCTGTGTTAAGGGTGTAACTTTAGCCCACGTTTTAGCATCACAAATGGATTATGTTTTCAGCCCAAGAATAATAGAAAAAGGATCCAAGTACAACAAAACTCACTTGCTGAATTGGGCCAAACTAAGAGAAAGAGGAAAAATGGGCAGCAAAGGCCTATCAATTTGGAGCCCTTTAAGGCCCAAGTTAAAGGGGAAAATAGTAATTTAATTTCTTGATAAAATGAGGCTTATAATGGAAAAGTAAGTCAGCCAAGTTACCCTTTAAAAAAGGGCTTATAGGCATCTCACTCAAGTCATTTAACTTGAACAAAAAATCAGATTGTTTTTCCAAGTTCTCTCTCAACTCTTTCTTGACATTACAAGCAGCCACAAGAGACTTTTAGGGTTCTTGGAGAATCCCTAAACCTTGAGCATAAAGGTAAGTAAGAATACTTATGTGTTTAATATGGTTTTATTATGTAAAACAAGAGGCTAAATTGATTACACCTTTACTGAAATTGTTGGACAACATGTGTTCCAAAAGTTGTCATACATTTTTCTTGTTTATTTGGAAGCTTCTCTCTTTTTGGTTGGATTGACTATGAAGGTAGGCTACTATTCTTAATGAGTTTTTGTTCTATAATGATGTATAATGGCTGCTCTATCATTTTTATTGTCTGCAAAAGTGAGTTCTTGTGTGATATCGTAATTGTGCTCGTAATAGGAAATTGTGGGCTGATTGATTGGCTATGGTCCCACCAATCTCTGGTACATTATTGAGAACATATACTTGGTTATTGACATTTCAATTACCTGAAATTTTCTTCTCTTCCCTTGTGCATAGGAGTGAAAAGATTTTCTCTTCCTATCACCTTGCACAAACCATCTCATCCTAACTTTCTGCTTCCAATATTCTTCCTCTATTTTCAAGGATTTTCAAAACCTTACGTCTGCCTTCTTCAATTTTGCACTATTTTTTTCTGCGGGATCCACTTCCATGTTAGCTTCTTTGAATCTAATAATGTCCGCCAATGTAGCTCTTTGAATAAATATTTGCCAAAGATTGTCTTTCTCTAGATTACCAATGCCCTTTTAACCTTTTTTAATTTGGCATATAATACCATAAAAGGATCCCCAATAAATTCAATACTCAAGTTTTGCTGAACTGTTTCCAGAAAAGTCTTGTGGTTGCACTACGAATTCAGAAACCTAAAAGGTTTCACTATCTCCACCCTATCTTCATTGCAAACAATTTGTATAGGAGTATGATCAGACCCTTGTATGATAAGATGTTGAACTTCGATCAACGAAAGTTCCTCCCAAAATTCAAAATTGACTAAGACTCTGTCCAATCTTTTTCAATTACATTCCTCATTGATTCTGCCAGTCCGTCAAGTGTATTTGCTACTTGAGAATTTTATCTCTGCCAAATCATAAGAATTGATACATTGTGCAAACTTCAAAGCTTCTATTTGAGTGAATTTTGAACTACCCAACTTTTCTTCTTCATTCGAAATCGCATTAAAATCACCCCAACCATCTAAGGGTAGTATAGAGCATCAAATCCCTCAAATTCTTCCAACAATTCCAATCTATCTGGGGCATTACACCTAGCATAGAATGAAGTAATAAAAAATCATTGGTGACTGCAGAAAACTTCATCGTTATTTGTTGTGTGGAATCCATAATCAAGACCCCACCTAACCATTGTTCCCAAAAATCCATATATTCGCTGAGTAGTTCACCAAGGCATTATTAAATCCTAAACTTCTTTTGTATTGACTAACTCAACAGGATCCTAGAAAGGCTCTATCAATGTTATGCAGGAATACTTATGTCTTCTGTTTAGATAAGTCAATCTGCTAGAAGCAATCTGAGTATTAACTGATCTAATATTCCAAAATAGGGATTTATCAATAATTTATTACAACTTAAAGTCTCGCCTTATTACTCCTTGTTCACACTTGTAAATCAATTACTAATCTGCCTCTCTTTGCTTTCAAGTAGTTTTTACATCTTTGAGACAAATCACCAGCCTTAATAGCAGAATATTATATTCTATGCATCATCATCAATGTTGGCCAGAACCCGTTCAGCTTGTATGTTCTCCCTAGGATTTGACTTAGTTCATTATTATCCTCCTCTCTATTCCACTCTTGTAATGCATCTTCTATTAGTGAGTTGTCATCCCCCTTTCAAATAGAGTCATTGCATTTGTGATCACATATTCCATCGTGCTTTACATAACACCATCTCACCTGTAGTAACTACCTTATTGTTAGGACAATTAATTGTCCTATTTTTCTCTTCAACAATCTTGCTCGAGCTCTCTGAGGGATTAACTATTTGTTTTTGAAGTTGTCCTCAAGCCACTTCTTTGTTGTCTGCTTATTGCCATCGAATATCTCATTGATAGTATTATCTTTAGAAGTGATCTCATCTCTATCCATAGCTAATGTCTCAAACTTGTTTTGTGTTTGTCATTTCTTCTCTAGCCTGACCTTTACAGGTTGTTTATTCCAACCAACATTCTTCTTCCCCTGTTCAATAAAACGTTCTTTCTTTTTTGTTGTCCACGTTTTTAGTATTATCTTCTACAGTTTTCTCAGCTTTCCATTTACCCTCCTTAATTTGTCCCAAGTCATTCCTTTATGATTCCTCTTTTTTAAACAATTTAGGGTATTTCAAAAGATATTGCTCTTCATCGTTCCCTTGAATCATGCATGTAGTATAGTATTTGGGGACATAGTCATACTTGATTCGAATCCACTTCTCCATAACCTACATCATTCTCTTTTCTGATTCCAATTTTGATCCGCTTAGGGAATTCATGAAGTAGATCTACTTCCACTTTAACTCCTACACAACTTATTTCTGTTTGATTTTTGGTAGCGAGATCTACTTGTAATGGCTTTCCAACTGTAACAAAAAAGTGAGAAAACTGCCAATTCTTCAAAGAAGTTCGGAGGAAGAGATGGGAAAGAAAGCCATGCTATGGCAGTCGAAGTTTCCTCCTCCGAATTGAACATAGAGTCCTACTTCCAAGTTCATATAGGATAGGATCTCTTACATTGAGTTACATAAAAGCAGCCTTTGAAAGAAGGTGGATATAAATACTCTAACAAAGTTTCCCATATTATTATATGTCTATTACTAAGCAAATCGATTTTGGAACCCCCTTTCAGTTCACACTGTTTGGGAGTCAATTTCCTTAACTCCTCCATTTTTAACCATACATATGAAAATTTGCCTATGATAGTATACTGGAGGCTTTCGTTAATTATCATCTGATCTATCATCTTTTGATCCCATAAGACAATGGGTTCACCATGCAGATACAATATATGCTGTAAAGACACAGATTTAATCCAAGCTATGAGAGGTTTCAAAATACTTACATATGATGGAGTTGGTGAGACTCACTAACCAACTGTCGGTAGAGGTTGGTCAGTGGCCGGGACAACTATTGAACACTGAAAAAACATTTTTGATGACAGCGATAGTTTTAGGGTTTGAGAGACCATTTTATGGCTTGGCTTGTTCACTCGTAGAAATCAGGCAATATTTATTGTTTTTTGAACTTTTTTATGATCTATGTCTAGGACTAGTAAATGCATTTACAGTTCATACTCACACATAAAGGTCAGAGTTTTTTCATTCGTATAAACATGATTTATCCTTGCCATCTATGTCTATCAAACTGCAATCCAAGCTTGAAGGATGTTAATTTTTTGCCTACACATCAGAATTTTCACACTGAGCTTCTAAATTCTATTTTCTAGTAAAATAACTAAATAACACATCAAATTTACTAAAACACACTAGAAAACATACAAACATTCTAGGTTTTAAGCATAAAAAGTATAGTAAATCCTTGAATATCAACACACTTAACTAAAAATTGTTGTTTGTCCTCAAGCAACTGATACAACTATCATATTTTGACATAAATAGTAAACGGATACTAAGAACGTACAACAATCATATGACCTTCATCAGTTTATTTCAACAACATGACACCGTTTGCTTCATATAAAAATTAATATAAAATTATTACTTATCAAGTTAACGGATGTGGATCAATGAGTAACATTACTATATTAAAAGACAAGGTTACATACACAAATAACAGTCATCTAGATAATAAGAAATTAACACCACTACTCTTTTGCCTATGACGATTCGAAATCGAGTGTGATGGAACTTGCCTTTAAACAATCATTCTTATTGTTTTTTCAATATTACAATCATAATCAAGGGCATAACACGGTTGATGCATCACATCAATTCTCATGTCCTCAATAATAACTTTATCATCATAGTTCAAAACTACTCATAAAGTATTTAATATTTCACGAGTATTTTTCAACGATTCAACACAATAACAAGATTATATAACACTTGTCCAACATCACATATAAAATGCTTCAATAATTGTTTCCATGATAAAATGAAACAACACCCACCAATTGTATCAATTTAACTAATACACAATTTTCAATAACAAGAATCACGAAATCAAATAATATTCTTAATTCAAGGATCATTATAGCCAACATGTACATAATAATTCAAGAGCCAAGTTACACATATTATCATATAGCTATTTTCATCATCTTGACATATTTATTATGTTGTTTCGTGATTAGTTTAGCCACTTCCAGACATTTCATTATTCTTCCAAAATATTAACAAGTAGGATACAAGGTTCAATTACACACAATAAGGTTGAAAAATCCACTTGACTCGATAAAGCCAAGAAATCAATCCAATAAGAGTCTTTTTCCCTTCTAATTCAAACCCAAATACCAAAATCTAGTCAAAAATAGATTTACATTCATATTTCAAACTAACGATGCCAAGATCATACAATTCATGAAAGAATGGTAAAATGGTCCAAAATTTTAATACAAAAAATCAAGGTCAAAATCTAAAATTTTTTTAGATGAAAGCATTCTCCATATAATTAGAAATCTATTGGTGAAAATCATTTCGAAAATAAAGCTTAAATTGCCTCATAACCATCATTTTTGTGAAAAATTCAAGTTCATGAAAAATCCCAAATTTCTTCTTATGAAAACACTAAATTTGATCTTAAAATCAAGAAATAATAAATGGGTAATAAAGAGAAAAGTAAAAAAATATCTATATGAATGAATTCCCCTTGAAAACCAAGTGCTTCCTAAGATTAGAAATGTTGAAAATGGAGGAAAAAAAGATAAAACCTGACTTTTTAGGAGAAATTTTGAAATTTTAGTCTCTGCAATAGCAAAGCATAGTGCCGCAAATGCGGAGGCCAAGTCAGAAAATCAACTGTGAATGCGGCCAGGGCTTTCCGAACATTGAGGTCACTTTCTTGACCCTCTATGATCGTGGCCCTAGGCCCATGAAAATAGTACACAAGAGGATTTTCTAAATCACGCACGAATTTTCTGATATATGGAAATTACAATAATGGGCATTCCAAAGAACATTTTTGGGGCGCTTCAATATCTGCTACTTGGGAACATTCATCCCTGAATGTCCTAGAAACATGCATAAAAGAAGTAATCATGAAGATTTCAATCCAACATGAATGCAACAAATGCATTTAAATATTATTTTTTAAAAATCTCTACATGAATGTCAAAAATCACCATAAACTTGCTACCATGAATATGAAGGCACGCAAAATGACATAAGGGCTGAAACTTAAGACTTGAAATTATATAGGGGATTTAAATTATTACCTTAGGCTTGAGTAGAGTGGAAGAGATATGGGTATAACTTTTTCGTATCCGCCTCGGCATCCCATGTGACACTTTTAAGTTGTTGATTCCTCCAAAGGACCTTGAGGAAGCTACATCTTTGTTTCTCAACTTCTTCACCCGTCTATCCAAAATCTCCACCAGGACCTCCTCATTGGTCAAATTATCTTCTACAAAACCGATAACATCCAAGGGTACTATAGCACTTCGATCATCCACACACTTTCTCAACATAGACATATGGAAGACCAGATGAACCATATTCATTTCCATGGGTAACTCCAACTCATATGCAACCTTACCCACTCTCCTCAAAACTTTCTAAGGATCCATAAACCTTGGGCTTAATTTCCCTTTCTTGCCAAACCGGACCTCATCCTTCATGGGTAAGACTTTCAAGTAAACCCAATCACCAATCTTAAACTCGAGATCTTTTCTCCTCACTTTGGAGTAGGACTTTTGTCTACCTTGGGCTATTTTTCGCCTCTCCCTTATCAATCTCACCATTTCCAAGGCCTCCAAGACCAAATGCTGACGTAGCAAAGCCATATTTCCCACTTCAAATCACCCAACCGGGATCTACAGTGCGTACCATATAAAGGTTCATAAGAAGCTATACCAATGCTTGAGTGATAGCTATTGTTGTAAGAAAAATCAATAAGTGGACGATGTTCATTCCAACAACCCTCAAACTCTAAAACACAAGATCTAAGCATATCCTCAAGAGTTTTGATAGTCCTCTAAGTCGTGCTAAGTTTAACCTTGATACCAAGACCTCTTTGGAATGACCTCCAAAACTGAGAAGTGAATTGAGTACCATGATCTGAAATGATAGACAAGTGCACTCCATGCAATTTAACCAACTCATGAACGTACAACTTGGCATAATGTTCTGTAAATAGTGAGCCAACTTTGTCATTCTATCCACAACAACCCAGACAGAGTCAAAGTATTTCCTAGTCATGGGCAACCCAACCACAAAATCTATGTTGATCTCTTCCCACTTCCAAGTAGGAATTTCTATGTCTTGGGCTAGGCCACCTGGCCTTTGATGTTTGACTTTCACTTGTTGGCAATTGTGGAATCCTGATATGAACTTGACAATATCTCTCTTTATACCG
Organism: Solanum ossicruentum; assembly: GCA_025774065.1. Taxonomy (NCBI): domain Eukaryota; kingdom Viridiplantae; phylum Streptophyta; class Magnoliopsida; order Solanales; family Solanaceae; genus Solanum; species Solanum ossicruentum. The sequence goes on from JAOTQR010086292.1 coordinate 10,888, forward strand.
CCCCACCAATACACCTTTCTCAAGTCTTTATACATATTTGTTGAACTGGGGTAAAAAGAATGAGATGAATTGTGGCCCTCCTTCAAGATCAACTCTCTTAAGTAATCAACATTAGGCACACACAACGTAGTAGCTAAGGGCACCATGTCCTCCTTAAGAGAAAACCTCTGCATTACCATCTTTCACCAAGGCCTTCAGCTATAACAATGTAGGATCAAGATCTTGTTTTCACTTTACCTCTTCAATCAAAGAAGATTTAGAACCATCAACAACCATTACAACACTATTTTCAACCTCATCCAACGTAAACCCCAATCTAGCCAACTGATGAACTTCTCTGGCCTCCTCTTTGGTACCATCATCAACATGAACTAGACTACCCATGGACACTTTACTTAAAGTATCGACCATAACATTAGCTTTGTTGGGGTGATAATGAACACTCATATCATTATTCCTTAAGGAGCTCGAACCACCTTCTTTGTCTGAAGTTAAGATCTTTTTAGGTGAAAACATATTGGAAACTCTTGTGGTTGGTAAACATATCAACATGAACCCCATTTATGTATTAAAGACAATATTCAAAGCAAACACCAGGCCGCCGATTCAAGATCATGGGTGGGATAATTCTTCTCATGCACCTTATGTTTTATAGAGGCATATGCTATCACCTTGCCATTTTGCATCAAGACACGCCTCAAACAAATTGTTGAGGCATCATAATATACCAAAAACCATTCTAACCCTTTCGGTAGAGCCAAGATAGGAGAGGAGACAAGATTATTTTTCAATGTTTGGAAAATCTTTTCACACTCATCAGTTCACAAGAATTTTGCCTTCTTTTGTGTCAACTTAGTCATAAGAGATCAAATAGAAGAAAAACGATGTACAAACCTCCAGTAGTACCCTGCCAAATATAAGAAATTCCTAAAATCTGATAGTGTCGATGGTCTAGGCCAATTTTTAATCACCTCCATCTTCTTAGGATCCCCTTTAATGTCGTCACCCGATACAACATTCTCTAGAAAAGCAACTTCTTTCAACATAAATTCATATTATTATATTTAGCATACAACTTCTCCTCCCTCAAGATTTGCAACACCACCCTCAGGTGATTCACATGCTCTTCCTCACTCCAGGAATAAATCAATGTTTCATCAATAAAGACCACCATAAACATGTCAAGCTTGGGTTTAAAAACCCTATTCATGAGATCCATATATAAAACTGTTGTATTATTCAACCCAAAGGACATAACCACAAAACACAAAGTGCCCATACCTAGTTCGAAAAACCATGTTGGGAATATCACACTCCCTCACCTTCATCTGGTGGTATCTGGACAAAAGATAAATCTTAGAAAAGTTACTATCCCTTTGTAGTTGATCAAAAAGGTCATCAATCCTTGGTAGAGGGTAGTTGTTCTTTATTGGAACCCTATTAAGTTGCTGGTAATCAATGCATATTCAAAGAGAACCATGCTCTTTCTTCAGAAGTAACACTGGTGCACCCAAAGGTCACTTACTAGGACTTATGAAACCTTTCTCTAACAAATCCCTCAATTGATCCTTTAACTCCTTCAATTCCATCGGGGCCACATGGTAAGGGGGGATGGAAATGGGTTGACTATCAGGAAAGAGGTCTATGCCAAAGTCTATTTCCCTTATAAGAGGAAAACCAGGAAGCTCATCGGGAAAGACATCAAGAAATTCATTAACTACCTTAACCGACTCAATAGGAAGGACTTTGGTCTCAATATCCCTAACCCTTACAAGATGATAAAGGTAACCTTTAGAAATCATCGTTTGGGCTTTAAGACAAGAAATGAATCTAGCCTTGACCACCTGATCACCACTTTCCCATTTAAGGACGAGCTCATTAGCTAATTGGAATTTAACCCTATAGGTTCTACAATTAATAGAACCATAATACACATGCAACTAATCAGTCCTAAGAATATCATCAAAATACACCATATCTAATTTAACAAAATCAAAAGGCAAGACTTTATGCAATATTAACATGAGACAATTTCTATAGACTTTTTTGGCAACAATAGACTCACCAATGGGGTAGACACTTTATAAGGTTAACACAATAATTCGGGACTCACATGAAGATTTTTGGCAACAAAAGGAGTAATGAAAAAAAGAGTGGCACCTGGATCAATCAGTGCATACAAAACAAAATAAAAAACCTTTAACATACCGGTGACGACATAGGATACCTTATCCACCCCTTGCCTTCCTTGAAGAGCATACAATCTGTTTTGCATTGGAGCACCCCCTTGTTGGCCTCCCTTTACCCTTGGACTCGCATTAGCACCTTGGCCTTATGGATGACTATCTCTACCTTTGCTTTGAGCTTGAGGACAATTAATGACCTTGTGACCCACTTCACCACAACCAAAGCAAGCATTGTAATTTCTCAAGCATGGGCCACTTTGGTTCCTTTCACACCTTGAGCATCTAGGATTTGTCATTCCTCCATTACCACCTTGAAATCTTGGCTTGGACGCCCTATCATTGGCAAACCTCTTGTTAGGAGCATTGAAAGACCCCTGGCCTTGGAACTTGTGGCCTTGAGTAAATCGCCCACCCTTGGAAACCTTATAATCCACCTTCAAAATGAACCCTTTTGGACTCACCACTTCTTCTTTTTCTATCCTTTTCCCCCTCTAGTTGTTCGACATATGTGATGAGATGGGAAAAATCTATATCACCTACAAGCATGGCGATACGACACTCTTCATTGACCAAGTCAAATACTCCCGACACAAATTTGTTCATCCTTGATCTAGGTTTAGAAACCAATTGCGCAACATAATTAGAGAGTTTATCGAACTTGAAGGCATACTCCTCACACTCATGAAACCCTACTTAAGCTTCATAACTCCATCATTTTAGCCTCTCTTAGCTCGATAGGAAAGAACTGATTGAGGAATGAGGCTTTGACCTCCTCCCAAGGAATAGCATCATCATCTCCCCTCTCCAATTTCCATTGGGTGAACCAAATTTAGGCCACACCTTTGAGTTGGTAAGGTCGCTAACTCCGTTTTCTCTTCCTAATTGATCCCCATGATAGATAACACTTTATACACCACATCGATGAACTCTTGGGGATCCTCTTCTTGCTGGATCCATGGAACTCTGGTGGGTTCATTCTTGTGAAATCTATTACTGTAGAGGTCAGAGTGGGAGCATGAGGGGTTTGGGCCCCTTATTTCATTTGATTGGTCATAATACGGGCCAATGTTATGATAATATCTCAGAAATCTTAGTGGGCTACCCCTCCTTGAGGAGGTTGACGAGTGGGAGGAGCCGGTAACCCCTCGTAAGTATGGGCTCTCCTTAGTCTTCCCCTTGGAATCGGCTTTGATCCAGAAGGAAACAAGAGCATTTATTAGGGTAAAAGCATTATAGTTACACTTAAGCATGATATAGTCCATGAAGAAGTGGAACATTTCCTAAAATGCCTCATAGCCTCTCATTCATAGTTGTGGTGCCCTTCACAACAATGAATGTGTTTTATTTTCTAGGACTATTAATAACCTTGTGCTCTGATACCAAGTTTTTCATGACTCAAGCCTAGGGCGTAGACGTAAAATTGTGAATAGGAACGCGAAGGGACCCCAAACAAGCCTCTCAGTATATCAATCACACATCCTTGGTTGCGGAAGCCAAATATACAAAAACAAGAGATATAATAAAAAGAGAAGCGTGACTAAGGGAAATGTTGATATTCATAAAAGAATAAGGAGTCAAGCTCAAAGCATAAATACATTATAATATCGAACAACACCTCTAACTTGGAATAGAACGGGGGCCAAGACACTTTCCAAGCTCACCCTCATAATAACAAGTGTTCAACATAAAGAAGTCTCAAAATAGCAAGAGTAATCTAGATAGTGTCCTCGGACTTGAGAACTCACCAAAGCTTATCTCTGAAGTATCAACTAGCCATGTGGAGGGTGATCAAAAGGTGCCCCGCTCAATATATGGTAATATCATATAAACATAGAGTATGCGTTAGTATGTTTGAATGTACTAAGTATGTGGGAATCAAGGCAACAGAACATAGGCCAATATAGTCAAAATTCATAATCATAAGTAATAGATATATAATCTAAATACGGCATGCATGATCAATGCTCATTATAAGATATGTTTGTAGATCATTCATCTTGCACAATATATATTGTACACATATGTGGAATGTGACCTAAACCAACATAGACCAAGTAGCTATAACTTGGAATACAAGGCATGACATGCCCTTGGTAAGGTGGATGGGCATGACACACCCCAACTAGGTGTGGTCTACTTGCCAAGGCAAACCACATATGATAACATGACTAGATAGATCCACTAGTATAGTAAGGGTAATAATCATAATCCTACGGTGGCACATACTTTAGAGACTAAAGACTTTATATAAGGACCCCTTGAATCGAGCCCCCATCTTAAGCCTCAATCAGTTCTTAAGCCTCAATCAGTGCTAAGTCAAATCCCATAGAATACTTGAAATAATCATAACTTGTATAGCTTGTAAGAAATATGGAAACATGACATGAGTAGCTATTGAAACATGCTTGACCTCTTGTACTGAGCCTAACATGAACATGAGAGTAGATCAAAATCATACATGAACCCTTGCTTTAACATGAATGGCTCATAAGGGGTAAAAATCTTGAAATAGGGCTTAACTTGATACTTGTAAAATCATAGACAAATTTTTCATGAATTCAATACATACTTTAAAGCCCTTAAACATCATTTAGTCACTTGACTTGTAAATCATTAAATAGATGATCAATAACTTGAGGATTCTTGTCTTGACATTTTATCAAACACATGGTGGGTTCATGAAACTTGTTCAAAACCATACAATTTAGGAGTGAAAAAGATGAGTAAACTTAATGCAAATCAACCTACCAACATGTAGTAAAACCCTCATGTAGGGTACCTTGAAATCCATTACAAAAGCTCATGATAATTCATGGTTTCATAGCTCAAAACAGGCATAGTCTCAATCAACAAAATCAATTCATGGTATAAGCTTTAAATAGATAGTCATCATATTCAATCAATATCTCAAGAAACCCCAAATAATTTATGCTCATAATCCAAAATAAAAGATAACCAAAGGTAATAGAACATGAACACATGCAATTTTCATGAAAAGGGAAGGTAGGCTCCATAGTTAAAAGTGACCTAATGGATAAAACCCACATACCTTAAACCATGAATCCTTAGAGGTGAGCTTGAAGTTACCTTAATGTTTGAATTGAATCCTTGAATTCCAAAGTTGAGCTTGAGATCTTTAGATTTGAATGACTGAATTGATAGAGTATTAGAGGGGTTTGAAAAAGATTTTTGTGAGATATAGAGTTGAAAAATGGCTAAGTATGTGTTATTTCACGTTTTAGTGGGCATGGGGTTATGACCCCAATGCCCTTGGGTGCATAAAAAAAACTAAGGATGATATTGTACTAGCAGCATCTAGTTCGTGATGTAGACCAAACGTGAAGGACAAAATTACACTACTCTGCTCCCCTGGCGCATGGCAGCCAGGGAGTAGATGCTCTCTATAAATCAAAAATTAGTGAAAATTACATTTCGCTATGGGTCCTCTAAAATCTGGGTTATACCCATTCCACATTCAATTTTACCCCTAGATCAAGAAAGTGAAGTCAACTTTCTGATTTCATGCATGGATTTTGAGATATATGGAAATTACGGTTATGGATATTCTGAAACACATTTTTGCGGCGCTTTAGTAAATAAGACACTAGAAATGCCAAAACACTATAGGAATACCCAAAAATGATAACAAAGATTATTCTAGAGCTAAAATCACCTCCCCAAACTAGGGGACTATCGAAATTCCAACCGGAGCACCTGAGTACACTTACTGACCATAAACTTGAGTCAAATTTCAACTCAATTTTCAACATCTGACCTAAAATCCACATACCAACTTCAAATCTGATTCTAACAACTCTTCTAGACTAATTTTCACATTTCAAAACTGTTGAAATCAATAGAATTTCATTCCGAGATTCGAATATCTGGATGACTCAAAAATTCAGAATTAGGTAACTTAAGGCTTCAAAACATAATTCTTTAGAAAAAAACCCATCCTTTATATGATTTTTGAAAAACCAACTTTCAAAACCAATCAAATAAAACTCAAAGTAGCTATCGAGAGGGGTAAAATGATAATTTTGTCAAAAATATCAAAAATAACCTTTAGGGTCATTATATATCTACCACTAAAGACCATGTTCATCCTTGAACATAAGGAAAATGACATATCTGAAGTCTAAAAAAGATGAGGGTGATGAATTTGGACATCAGACTCGGTCTCCCAAGTAGCCTCTCCTATGGGTCGATGCCACCATTAAACCTTCCAACTTTTCTTTGGTCCTCAACTCCCAGACATATTCATCTAAAATGGCCAATGGCTCCTCCTCATAGGTCATATATGAGCCCAATGTCACAACCCAAGCCTAGGGCCTAGATGTGACACATCGAATGGGAATCCCGAAGGGACTCCAAATGAGCACCTTAGCATTTCATACACACATCCTTGGTCATGGAAGCAAACTACACAATAACAAGAGATAATAAAGAGGGAAAACAAGACTAAGGGAAGTCTTTGATAGCATAAAACATTGAAAAGTCAAAGCTCAAAACATAATTCTATCATTTGTTCCAACAACACCTGTAAACATAGATTTGAGCAGGGGCCAAGATACTTTCCAGGGTCACCCTAATAGTATAAAGAGTTCAACATAAAGAGAAAACAAGTGATAAGATTAAGATAGCTAATGTCCCCGAACTTGAGGACTCTTAAATTTTCTTCACTGATATGCCAAGGCTTCCCACATGGAGGATGATCAAGAGGTGCTCTGGTTCCTACATAGTAATACCATGTAGGCATAGAGTATGCATTAGTATGTTTGAATGTAATAAGTATGTAGGATGCAATACAACAAGAGATAGAAAACATAGTCAAAATGCATATATAAGTAAGGGATAAGTTAATAACAACATGACATGCATGATCAATGCTTGAAGTAAAACATGCTTGTATAGAACATATTGCATGTGTAGTAAGAGACCATCATCATAGACCAAGAAAAGTACTACTTGGAATCCAAGGCATATCACCCCCTTGGAAGGTGGTTGAGGTATCTACCTCTCAATTGGTAGATGGGCATAGCACCACCAATCAAAATGGCCAATGTATATACCCCTCAACATGGAAAATGTACATAACACCCACCAATAAAGTGGCCAAGGTATGTACCCCTCAACATGGTAGATGGGAATAACACACCCATCAAAGTTGCCAAGGTATATACCCCTCAACATTGTAGATAGGTGTAGCGCCCCCTCCCCCCATCAAAGTGGACAAGGTGTATACCCCTCAACATCGTAGATGGGCATGGCTCCCCCCATCAAAGTGATTAAAGAATATCACCCCCTCAACAAGGTATGGTCAACTTGTAAGACTATAGATACTTTCCTGAATTCAATACATACATACAATCCCTCTATCATCACACTTAACTCACAATCCATGCAATAGACCATCAATAGATCAAGAATCCTTAAAAATAGATTTTTTCAAACACTTGATGGGTGTGTAATGCTAGTTCCAAACCATGCAATTCAAGAGTGAAATCACGTGAGAAAACTCAATGTAAATTAACCCACCAACACTTGGTAATACCCTCATGGAAGATACGTTGAAACCCCTCATCAAATCTCATAATAGAACATAGATTCGTAGCTCAAAACATGATTAAATAGTCAACATTTTATGATACCCCAACATAGTTTATAATAAAATTTCATAGTAAGAGATACCCATAGATAACCCAACTTGGAAACGTGCAGTCTACATAAAAACGAAGTATGGGCACCATGGATTGAAGAACCCAATGGTTGAAACCCGCATACCTTAAATTTTGAGAATTCCCATGATGAAGATTAGAATGAGAACTTGAAGCTTGAATGAAGTTCTTGAGTTCCGAAAATGAGTTTGGGACATTTGAATTGAGATGAAATATTTGGCTAAGTGTTAGAGAGGGTTTTGAGAGTGTCTTGAGTGATATAAAGTAGAAAAATGACTAAGTATAGGTGTTTGTATGCATAGGAGGGCATGGGGCCAAGACCCCAAAACCTTAGGCCGAAATAGAAAATTGGGAGTGAAATAACATTGATCACACCCCTGGTGTGTCATGGCCAGATTACGGATCCTCTCTCGATTTTGCAAATTTGGGAAAATAAATTTTCAGTATGGGTGCTCTAAAATCGGGGTTATATGCATTTCCAACTCAATTTTGCCTCTTAATCATGAAT
>JAOTQR010086292.1:19359-80752 GCA_025774065.1 Solanum ossicruentum
TGGATGCAACAAACGCATTTAAACATCATTTTCATAAAACCTCAATGTGAATGCCAAAATCACCACAATTTTTGAACATAAACATGAATGTATGCAAATGACATGAGTGATTAACACTTAAGACTTGAAATCATTGAAAGGCTTAGTTTTGCTAGCTTAAGCTTGAGTCGAATGAAAGAGGTACGAATATCGATTCTTCATGTTTGTTCCGGCTCCAATGTGACACGTTCAACTTGATGGATCTTCAAAAGGACCTTGATGAACACCACATCTTTATTTCCCAACCATAAACTCAAGATTTCTCCGTCTTATATTGGAATGGGACTTTTCCCTACCTTAAGACATCTTTAATCATTCCTCTATCGACTTCACCTCCTCCAAAGATCCCATAACCAAATTTGGTACAATCAAAGTCATTTTACTGACACACCTCTCTCAAATCTCGATACATCTTTGTGGAATTGGGGTGAATAGAACATGATGAATTATAAGCCTCACCTAAAAACCAACTTCCCTCAAGTCATCAATATTAGGCACACACAATTCACCTTGGCACCTAAGAGAACCATCTCCCCCCCGGGAGAAAACCTACATTCTGCCATTTCCCACCAAAGCCTTTAACTATAGCAAGGCGGGGTCAAGGTCTTGTTTTGCCTTTACCTCCTCAATCAAGGAAGACTTAGAAATTTGAACAACCACTACACCACTATTATCAAATTCATCCAACCGAGCCCCAATCTGGCTATCTGATGAACCTCTCTAGCCACCTCCGTGCCACCATCATCCACATGTGCTAGACTACCCATGGAACTCTACTTAAAGCATCGACCACAACATTAGCTTTACCTGTGTGATATGCATACTTATATCATAATCCTTAAGGAGCTCTAACTACCTTCTTTGTCTCAAGCTAAGATCTCTTTAGGTGAACACATATTAGAGACTCTTATGATCAGTAAACATATCCACATGAACCCTATACAAATAATGATGCAAAATTTTCAAAGCAAATACCATGGCAGCTAATTCAAGATCATGGGTGGGATAATTCTCCTCATGAACCTTAATTTACCTAGAGGCATATTCTATCACCATACCATTTTGCATCAAACATACCTTAAACTAATTCTTGAGGCATCACAATACATAACAAACCTTCCAATCCTTTTGGTAGAGACTAGATAGGAGCGAAGAAAAGCTTATCTTTCAAAGTTTTGAAATGCTTCTCATATCCATCAGTCCACACAAATTTCGCCTTCTTTTGGGTCAATTTAGTCAAAAGAAAAGTAATAGAAGAGAACTCATTTACAAACCTTTGGCAATAACTTGCCAAGCCCAAGAAACTTCTAATATCCGATGCAGTCAAAGGTCTAGGGTAATTTCTAATCACTTCCGTCTTCTAGGGATCCACCTTAATGCCATCACTTAACACCACAAGTCCTAGAAAAGCAACCTCTTTCAACAAAAACTCACATTTTCCATATTTAGCATACAATCTTTCCTCCCTCAAGATTTGCAACACTACCCACAAGTGATTCACATGCTCCTACTCAATATGGAAAGGGACTAGATATCATCAACAAAAACCACCACAAACAAGTGAAGGTAGGGCTGAAAGACCCTATTCATAGGTTCCATGGATATAGCCGGCGCATTAGCCAATCTAAAGGACATAACCACAAACTCAAAGTGCCCATACCTAGTCCTGAAGGCCATCCTGGGAATGTCACACTCCTCACTTTAACTTGGTGATACCTGGACGAAAGATCAATCTTAGAGAAGTGACTAGCCCCTTGAAGTTGGTCGAAAAGATCATCAATCCTTGGTAGAGGGTACTTATTCTTTATAGTAACGCTATTAAGTTGTCGGTAATTAATGCACATTCTAAGAGTACCATCCTTATTCTTGACAAACCAAATTAGTGCATCACAAGGTGATTGGCTAGTCCTAATAATAAAATTCTTTCCCAACAAATCCTCAACTGTTCTTTCAAGTCTTTCAACTTTTTCGGGACCATACGATAAGGGAGAATAGAAACGGGTTGAGTATCTAGAAGGAGGTCTATGCCAAGATCTATTTCCCTTTCGGGAGGAACACCAGGAAGCTCATCCAGAAAGACATCAAAGAACTAATTAACCACCGAAACTGACTCTATAGGAAGGACTTTGGACTCAGCATCCCTAACCCTCATATGATGATAGAGACACCTTTTAGAAATCAAATTTTTGGCGTTAATGCAAGAAATGAATATACTCCTAACCACCACATCATGATTATTCCATTCAAGGATGGGTTCATTAGGGGGTTGGAATTTGACCTTATGGGTTTTACAATCAATATGCATGCAACCAATCCATCTCAAGAATGACATCAAAATCCACCATATCTAATTCAACAAAATCGCAAGGCAAGATTTTATGCAATATGAAAATGAGACAATTACTATAGACTCTTCTAGCACAATGGATGCACCAATAGGAGTAGACACTTCATAGGGTTCATACAACAACTTGGGACTAACATGAAGCTTTTTGGTAACATAAGGAGTATTAGAAGAAAGAATGGCTCCTGGGTCTACCAATGCATACACATCAAAATCAAAAATCTTTAACGTACATCTAAAGCAGCATTTCAACTCTAGTGACCCCTAGAGGGGTATGGTTGGAAATGCCGATGGTCATCCCCATAATCCTTAGTGGCCTATGGACAATGTCCCGACTCATGATCCTTTGCACCACACTTGAAACATGCACTTGAACCAGCCACACAATCTTTCGAATAGTATCTCCCATATTTGTGACACATAGGGGAAACTTGAACACCAATACCCTTGCCTTTCACTTGAACATATGGTTAATTAGAAAGCTTGTGGACCATCTTGACACACCCAAAGCATGCACCCGTATTTCTCGTACATGTGTCATTATAGTTCCTTCCATATTTTAGGCACTTAGGATGAGTCACTCACTATTACTACTAGGCTTAGCACACAGAAGCCTACTGTCAAGTTGAGCCATCTTTCTCCCTTCCTTGGAGGCCATAGGGAAATCTCCCATCTTATTCCCAGCACCACAACACTCGAACAACCCTCAACTTTTGCCAAACACTACCCTTGATACATTTTGCCACACCCTTGACAATTGATGAAATTGATACTTTCCTTGTTGTACTTAGGCACTGCAGGAGTAATAGAAGATGAGGCACCATCAACTTGGGCCCTCTTATCCTTCCTATTATTTCCCTTATCCCTTGAAGTCTCGGGAACACCCACTCATTGGTTGAGTTGAATTGTCACCGCTTTGTCCAATAGCCATAGAGTGTTACAAACCTTTGCATTTGATAGGTCGCCATCTTGTACACCACCCTGAATAGCTTATGACATATTCTAAAATATAATGGTTTGGAATTAGTAATAATCCCTAGAGAACCTAGCTTTACTATATGATATAGATCATGAAGCAGTGAAACATTTCTTAAAATGACTCATAGTCTCCTATTCATAATTGTGGCGCACATCACAATCATGAATAATACTCTAATCGACGTGGTGTGTTAGATTCTGAGCACCATTAACAACCTAGTGCTCTGATAGAAAGTTTTTCACGATCTAAGCCTAAGGCCTAGACGTGATACGGCGGATGTCCCAAAGAGACCCCAAACAAGCCTCTTAGCATATCATACACACATCCTTGATCATGGAAGCAAACTCAACAACAACAAGAGATAATAAAGAGGAAAATGGGACCAAGGGTAGTCTTTGATAGCGTAAAACTTAGAAGAGTCAAAGCTCAAAACATAATTACATCACCTGTTCCAACAACAGCTCTAAACATAGATATGAGCTGGGGCCATGACACTTTCCATGCTCACCTTCATAGTATAAAGATTTTAATATAAAGAGAAAACAAGTGACAAGAGTCAGATAGCTAATATCCCTAAACATGAGGACTCACCAAAGCTCTTCTCTCAAAAGCAAAGGCTAGCCACGTGGACGATGATCAAGAGGTTCTCTGATTCCTACATGGTAATATCATGTAAGCATAGAATATGCATTAGTACATTTGAATTTACTAAGTATGTAGGCTCTAATGCAATAAGAGATAGGTAACATAGTCAAAATCCATAATTATAGGCAAGGGATAAGTATGATAATAACATGGCATGCATGATCAATTGTTGAGGTAAACCATGCTTGTATAGAACATATTACATGTATAGGAAGAGACCATCATTATTGATCAAGAAAACTATTACTTGGAATCCAGGCATATCACCCCTTTTGTAGGTGATTGAGGTATCCACCCCTCAATTGGTAGATGGGAATAGCATCCCCTATCAAAGCGGTCAAGGTATATACCCCTCAATATGGTAGATGGGCATAACACCACCAATCAAAGTGGCCAAGTTATATTCCCCTCAACATGGTAGATGGGCATAGCACTGCTTATCAAAGTGGTCAAGGTATATACCCCTCAACATAATAGATGGGCATAGAACCCCCTCATTAAAGTGGCCAAGGTTTATACCCCTCAACATAGTAGATGAGCATAGCATCCTCCATCAAAGTGGTTAAGGCATATCAGTCCCTCAACAATGTGTGGTCAACTTACAACACTATAGATACTTTTAATGAATTCAATACATACATACAATCCTTTTATCATCATAGAGTCACTTAACTCATAACTCATGCCATAGATCATCAATAGCTAAAGAATCCCCAAGATGATATTTTATCAAACACTTGGCGGGTGTGCAATGCTAGTTAAAAACCATGCTATTCAATAGTGAAATCATGTGAGAAAAGTGAATGTTAATAAACCCGTCAACACTTGGTAACACCTTTATGAAAGTTACATTGAACTCGCTCATCAAATCTTATAATAAATCATAGATTCATATCTCAAAACATGCTTAAACAGTAAATATTTTATGAAACCCCAATAGAGTTTATAATCAAATTTCATTGTAAGGGATACCCATAGTTAATCTAACTTGGAAATATGCAACTTACATATAAAGGAAGATTGGGCACCATGGGTGGAAGAACCCAATGGTTAAAACTCACATACCTTAAATATGGGGATTCCTTTGATGGAGATTTAAATAAGAACTTGAAGCTTCCATGAAGTTATTGAGATCTAGAAATGAGTTTGGGGCATTTGAATTTGGATGAAATATATGACTAAGTGTTAGAGTGTTAGAGAGAGTTTTGAGAGTGTCTTGAGTGATATAGAGTGAAAAATGACTAAATATAGGTGTTTTTGCGCATAGGAGTGCATGGGTCCAAGACCCCAAAGTCTTAGGCCAAAACAGAAAACTAGAGGCAAAATAACACTGATCCATACCCCTGACTGAATGATCTGTAGGATATTTCTGCATTTCCATGTTTGTCTATTGTTATAAGCTCTAGAATAGTTACCTCGAACCTGCTGTAATTTGTTGGGACAGTTGGGAGGACTATTGGTTGGTTTATTGAGTGGCTTATTCTGGAGTTGTATAGATTTTTGAGTTAACTAGAAAGTTATATTCATAAAATGAATTTTTGGATAAGTCCCTGTAAACAACCTCAGAATGGAATTATGCTAATTCCATTAATTCCAGAACAGTTGAATTAGGGTAGGAGCATGTCTGGTGCAATTATATCGTGGATGTAAATTTGGTCGTCGGCACCGATTAATAGTTGACCCAGTCAATGCTCTCAGGAATCATGCACTAGATGAGAATTTTGATAGCACGGTTATCTTTGAAATGTTAATTTTTGTCTAGGATGACCCTTCATTTTATAACAGGGACGTCCAGATGTGATTTGACCCCCGGGAGATTTTTGCTAAAAATAGCATACAAAAGAGTGGGACCCTCACTTTATCGTGGGAAACTCCGTTGGTAATTTTCAATGCACCACTGGGTCCAGAAGATCGAAATCTATAAGTGCTACATAGTTTGTTTGGAAAAATCAGAGTCTTAAAGAGACCGAAACGAGGAAAAAAGAAATTAAAGGGTAAAGGAAGGAATGACGATGTGGCAGGCAGACTTCCTGCCATGTGGTGCAGTCTGACATTGCCACATGGCAGAAAGGTTTCATCCATATGTTGTACCCATATATATATGTGGCACTCCATGGAATTATTGTATTTGGTTTTACTCCAAATTTCACATAGCGATTACGAGCTAATTTTTATCTGATTTGAGTGATCTAAAAGGCTACGTGACTCAGGTTTTTGCAAGAAATGTCATGGTGAAGGCAGAATTTGATTTTTGGCATGTGCGTTGAAGTAAAATCCCTATTTCTCTCGCTGATGATATATAGGAAGTGGTGAAAACTTTACACAGTCATATCTCAGTCATTTCTCAATGGAATTAAGTAAAATTTGTGTTTAAGTTGTTCTATTTTCTTAGGGGAAAATTGTGGTATTCTTGGATCTTATTAATTTGGTGGTATTTTACGAAATTTGACCGATATGCTATGTAGGGAATATTTTTTATAAGAAATGCAACTTCGTTTTTGAGCAATTTCTCTATCTTCTGAGATCTATTTTGGGCACAATTTCTGGTTATTGACTCGGTTGATGTAGGGATCATTTTATAAGGGTATTTTTCGAAATTTTAGATGTGGGCCGTATTTTCCCCATTGTAGTCGTAATTGATGTAATTTCACCCATCTTATGGGATAGTACTGCCAAATTGATCATGTTGACATCATGAATTATATCTTGACGGCTGAGTAGCTTTTGGAGACTATCAAGAAGGGGAAGGCACGACTGGGTTGACTTAGAGTTCGAGACAACATTTTTTAGGTAGACTATGCTTTCTCTAAACCTTAAATTGAGTAAATTTACTTGCATGTTGAGCCTCAAAATGTATGTGAAGTGCTAGTGGATTTTGATATGCATACTATTGTGACTGTTGGATTGTATTTTGTATGGTTGGCTGTGAATATTATGTCCCTAGACATGTATGTATATGTATTGGTAATGTTGGGATGCAAGGTGGCATGTAAGGGTCGTGTGTAGGCTGATGTCATGGACAGGTTCGTATTCTAATTTGACTGAAGTGTTTGGGTGCATTTCTTGATATTGAAATGGCATGATGATTGTGGGATTAACTGCTGCATTATAACCTGACTTCTGGCATACTTTGTTATGGACACTTGTGAAATCTTTGTTATTACTTTATTTTCACCTTCATTTACCTGCAATGAGCTAGATTATAGCATAGTCCCCTATTGGGCTTGGTTCTACCTTATTTATTGAGCTCTATGCTCATGTGTACTACCATGGGCCATTAGAGTTGCTTTCTGCTTGCCTTAGATTAAGAGTGGTAGTTAGGGATATTTTGAGATACCTGTTTGAGAGCGTTATTGGCTACGTTGACTTTGGGCATGACATGACTTTGGAAGTTTTGGATTTAGATATACTAGTTGAGTAAGAGACTACTGACATCTCATCCAAGGTAACACTCCCCGTCATCGTTGAGCACCGGTGGTAACATCTGTAAAGTCCAGGTCCTGGGTAATACTTCTCACGGACTTGTGTCTCGGTGGCCATGACTGTGATGCCAGGTGGCGAATGTGGATTCTGAGGACTGAATGTCGGCTGAATATTGGGTCGATGACCCGTGATTTATATTCTATAGGGTGGGGCCCCATGAATGATATTCCGATGCTGAGACACTGTGGTTTATGATATGGGGACTCTTTCTCCCGCGGGGGATACATCCCATCATTTCAATTATTGGTCAGACCACTTAGCCTGGCTAACTACCTGACTGGAGGCCAGGTGGGAAGAGGAAAGGGTTAGAGTCCCTAGGTGATATTAAGGGTTCAAGTCCTCGTGTAACACTAATTCTGAGGGATCGAAGACTCAGCTACTATTATGATATTGGGGGATAAGGGACCGAATGTTCACCTGTGGATCCACTCACCTATTCATGCCCTGATTGCGCGTTGGTACACCTCCTAAGCTTCAGAGGGCTTATAGGGCATTCAGGCTTAGATACTAGGGCCTTACACTCACGTAAAACTGACCCTTGGAATTACGATATGGAGACCGGGGATCTATGGTGATTCTATGGGGCTTTTAGTGATTCTCTGTCTGTTATTTTATGTGCAGCTGTACCTTTCGGGCTTATGGGGGCTCGAGTGGCAGATAGGCGTACATCTTAGGGCCTTACACTTATGTACAACACCATGCTTCTATTTTAGTGACCAATATAGGATGGATTCAACCAGTTTCAGTAGATGATGTGTTTCGTATTGCTGTACTTCAGGTTCAGTTGATGTTCTGGGGTGCTTGGATGAGTTTACTGCTTGTAGATACATTTGACCTTCTTTATGCATTTACTTTACTCAATCGGCCGATGATGCCTACTGGGTGCCTTTTTTTGGCACTCACCCTTACTTCTACATCTTCCTATGGTATATGTCTAGGTACTAGTCAGGGATGGTGACTCTCGAGGGATTTTTGTAACGAGGAGACTTCATGTAGTGAGTAGCGAAGGATCTAGCTCATCACAGTCTCCTTCCTTTTGATGGCCATCTTTTCTTATCAGACTCTGGCCATGTATAGTAGATTATGTACTTTGTAGGTTCTCCCCGAGTTGTAATATATATATATATATATATATATATATATATATATATTTATATATTATAATTTTGGCTATGTATCCATTCGCCTATTGTGATTATGTACAACTGACCTCCAGGTTCTGGGTAGGCTTTTATTATGTTGTCTATTATTGTACTGTTGGACTTGACTGGAGGCTAGGACAGGTACCGCCGGGTTGGGTTCTTGGCTAGCCTATAGGTGGGACCTAGTAGGTACCATTATGACCGGAATTAAGGCCTGAAAAGTTGGTATCAGAGCCTAGGTTAACTAGTCTCAGTTTGTACATAGTCACCATCTTGTAGAGTCCTATGGATGGGTGCGGAGACGTTCGTGGCTTATCTCCAGGAGGCTACGGGATGCTTAGGAACCTTCCTGTGTTATTGATTCTTATGGTGCATTTTCTCAATGACCCTTCAACTTCCAAGGATCCAGCATTGTTCATGCTTCGCCAGTATGGCTCCTAGAGTGCATGTTCGGGGCAGGGTTCGGCGTCACGATAGAGCTGCACCATCAGTCCTGAATAGGGAGTAGACCCCCGATCTCGATGAGTAGATACCAGAGGCCCCAACTCCACCGCAGCTAGAGGCACCAACTCCCGCAACCTATTTTCTAGTTACGCTAGAGATACAGGTAGCCCTTGGACAGTTCCTAGCAGTGCTTGGAGCTATACAACAGGGTGTCGCGCTAGCCGCAGCTCCTCCAGTTCAGGCGCCAGTAGGGCCTCCTATCCTAGAGGTCTTGGCCCAGCCAAAGGGAGCAGTGCAGTTTCAGGACCAGTGATTGCTTATAAATTTCTTGAGGTTGGCTCCGCTGAGCTTTTCGAGACCTCCAAGGGAGGATGCATAGGAGTTCTTGACTGTTTATATGGAGCAATTATAGGCCCAGTGATTACTGGAGTCCTCGGGAGTTAAGTTTACTACATAGCAGCTTGATAGTACCGCCAGGCATTGGTGGTGGACATATCGGGATACCAAGCTAGTAGATGTTGCACCATTGACTTTGATTGAGTTCCTTGAGGCTTTTATGAGCAGATTTGTTCATAAGAGCTTCTGAGATCATTGTTGGGATCAGTTTTTTGAACTTGAGTAGGGATAGATGATTGTGTCCCACTATGAGGTCAGGTTTCAAGAGCTCTCCGAATCTGCTACTGGTACTTTGTCTTCTGAGGAGAAGAGGAACCATTATTTTCTAAGAGGTTTAAGGCCTCGATTAAGGATGGGCACTCATGTACTAATGACTTTAGTCTATTCGTTTCTAAATATTGTTGATCACGCTCGCCCCCAAGAACAGATTAGTCGCGAGGCCCAAGAGGGCAGTGACAAGTGGGCCAGACGTGAGGGAGAGTTCAGAGGCTCCCAGATCAGATCCAGAGTGTCGAGGGACAGGACTCCTAGAAGAGGTCAGTGGGGTCCGACTAGCCAACCATACAAGTGTCACTACAAGCTTCTGAGGGTGACCATCAAGGCCTAGAGAATTCTAGTAGGGGTTGTTCCTCCTACCTCGTCATGCATAGGCGGAGGGAGCATGACTTAGGTTCTTCTAGTCTAGTTAGGATATCCTCAGCAGGTAATGGGGGTTATAGAGCAGTTGGATTGAGTCAGTATTACAATGATCATCGAGACAAAGCTGCGTCTGATTATTTTAGGTGTGGAGCGCCAGACCATTGGCTGAGGGACTGTCCAGAGTAGAGGGAAGCACTTTTCACCCCACAAGCAACTAGGTCAGTGCCTATACCAGGTAGTAGGGGTAGGGGACAAGATTGTGGAGACTAGGATGATCAACATATGGACCAACAGGATTACCAGCAGGGTTCAAGAGGGCCTGTTAAGGGTGGTAGAGCATGGGGAAGCAGTAATGTTCAAGGGGGATACTGTCAGGGCCACTTTTATGCTGCACCAGCATGGGCAGAGGCCAAGACTTCTGATAAGGCTATCTTAAGTATGATTACTGTATGCCAGTAGCCAGCTTCAGCCTTGTTTGACCCTAGTTCTACATTTTCCTATATGTCTGTATATTATGTTTATCGCCTGAGTGTGACTTCTGAGCCACTTTCTTCTTTGATTCTTGTATTGACCCTAGTGGGGGATTCTTTGGTAGTGGATTGGGTTTGTAGGGGTTTTGTGGTCACTCTTTAAGGTTTTTGTACTTGGGTTGACATGCTACTTCTGGATATGCTTGATTTCAATCTTATTCTAGATATGGATTTGTTAGCCCCACATAATGTTGTGTTAGATTGTTATGCCAAGACAGTTATCCTATTGATACCAAGGTTGGCCCTAGTGGTTTGGTAGGGATCTGTGAGTCAGCCTCTAACAAGTATTATATCATATATTCAGGCCCAAAGATTGACTTCTGCAGGTTGTTCTGCTTATTTAGCTCATGTGTAGTTGAATAAAGTGATGGTGAAAACCCGTTATCCTCTACAATATATTGATGATTTATTTGACTAATCTCAGGGGGACCTCAGTGTTTTCTAACGTTGATTTGCGTTCAGGGTATCACCAGTTGAGGGTTCGTGAAAAGGATGTTTAGAAGACTTATTTTCAGAACCATTATGGGCAATATGAGTTCCTAGTCATGCCATTTGGGCTGACTAATCGCCCTTTAACATACATGGACTTTTTGACTCGAGTATTTTGGTTGGATTTAGACTCCTTTATGGTGGTGTTTATTGATGATATCCTGGTATATTCAGCGAGTTAAGAGCAACATGCACACCACCTTCGTATTGCGCTACAGACACTCCAGGATCATAGGTTGCATGCTATATTTTCTAAGTGTGAGTTCTGCCTTGATTCTATGACCTTGTTAGGTCATGTGGTGTCTGGCGAGGGTATTAGTGTTTGTCTAGCTATGGTTGAGGCCATCCGTGGCTGGCATAGTCCTACTACGGTGATAAAGATTCGGAGTTTTGTTGATTTGGATGGGTATGGTAGGCGATTCATTGATGGTTTTTCCACTATTGTTGCTCCATTGACTCGTTTGGCTCGCCAGAGTGTGCCTTTTATCTTTTTGATAAGTATGAGGCCAGCTTCCTAAGGCTGAAAGAGTTGCTGACTACCGCTCCTATTCTGACCCTTCCTATCGAGGGAGAGAGCTTTGTGGTATCTTGTGATGCCTCTCATGTCGGACTCGATTGTGTATTAATGCAGTAGGGTCGAGTTATTGCTTATGTTTCTCGTCAGTTACAGGCCCAAGATTGTAACTACCTCATTCATGACTTAGAGATGGCAGATAGTGTTTGCGCTCAAGATTTGGAGGCATTATCTGTATGGTGTTCATTATGATATATATACGGATCACTGGAGCTTGCAGTACCTTATGACATAGCGGGACCACAATTCCCACTAGAGATAGTGGATTGAGTTGTTGGCTGACTATGACATATCTATTTTATACCACCCGAGCAAGGCAAACGTGGTAGCGGATGCCTTGAGTCAGAAGGCGGTGAGTATGGGCAGCCTGGCACACTTGGCAGTTGAGGAGCAACTTTTAGCTTCGAACATTCAATCCCAAGCTTACTGGTTAGTCTGATTGGATATTTCAGATTCGAGTCAAGTATTGGCCTTTGTTGGGGCTCAGTCTTCTTTGGTTGATCAGATCCGCAGCCGATAATTCGAGGATCAGTCACTAGTGGGTCTCCGAGATAGAGTATTGCAGGGTGCTGGGGGTTTGACTAAGTTGACTTCGATGGGGTTCTCAGATTTGATAGTCAGTTATGCATTCCTAGAGTAGGGGATTCAATACAATTGATTCTATAGGAGGCGCATGACTTCCATATTATATTCACTTGGGTACAACTAAGATGTACCGGTATCTGAGATTGCATTACTGGTGGGATGGCATGAAGGGGGATATAGTAGCCTATGTATCAGGTTGTCTTAGTTGCCAGCAGATTAAGGCCCAGCATCAGCGACCTGGTGGGAAACTTCAGCCATTGCCCATTCTTGAGTTGAAGTGGGAGCGGGTGACTATGGATTTTATTGTGGGGCTTCCTTGTACTTTTAGGGGTTATGATAGCATTTGGGTTATAGTTGATCGGTTGACTAGGTCTACTCACTTCATTTAGATTCGTTCGACTTTCGGTGCATAGCGATTAGCTCATATTTATATTCAGGAGATAGTCCGGTTGCACGGGGTTGCTACATGAATCATATCAGGTCGAGGGTCATAGTTCACCTCTAGTTTTTGGAGAGCTTTTCAGCGAGAGTTGGGCACCCAAGTTGATTTGAGCATGACTTTCCATCCCCAAATTGATGGATAGTTCGAGTGCCCTATATAGGTTCTGGAGGATATGTTACGAGCCTGCGTGTTAGAGTTTGGAGGTTAATGGGACCCTTTTCTATCGTTAGCCAAGTTTTCTTATAATAAAAGCTATTATAATAGTATTCAGATGGCCCCGTTCGAGGCGTTACATGGCCGGTAATGCCATACCCTTGTTGTGTGGTTTGAGTCTGCAGCGCTGAGTCCGTACACACATATTTACTGCAGGATGCCTTAGCCCGGGTTCGAGCCATACAAGATAGGCTGAGGACAACTCAGAGTTGACACTAGAGTTATGCCGACCGTAGACACCAATTCTTGCAGTTTGAGATAGGAGATCATGTTTTCTGAGCGTTTCACGCCTAGGCTCTAGGTTTGGGTCGTGACAAGGTCTAGTTGCTAGTCGGGGACGCTGACTCTCAAGGGATTTTTGGAGAAAGTAGACTTCTTTTGGTTAGTATTGGAGGATCTAGCTCATCATACTCTCCTTCCTTTTGATGTTCATCATTTGTTATCCGACTCTAACCATGTATAGTAGATTATGTACTATGTAGGTTTTCCCCAGGTTGTATTATATATATATATATCCTATGTTATATTTTTGGCTAAGTATCCGTTCGCCTATTGTGATTATGTACAGGTAACTTCGATGTCTAGGGTAGGTTTCTATTATGTTGTCTATTATTATAAGTTTGGACTAGACTAGATGCTAGGACAGGTACCCTCGAGTGGGTTCTTGGCTTGCCTGTAGGTGTGACCTGGCAGGCGCTATCATGATCGAAATTGGTTCATGACACTGGCGCTTCGCGACCAACGCGCGGAACCTCTCTGGATTTCGGAAATTTGTGAAAATAAATTTTTGCTACAGGTTCTCTAAAATCAGCATTACACCTATTACCTACTCAATTTTGCCCCTTGATCAAGAATATGAAGTTAGATTTTTGATATCACACACAGATTTTGAGATATATAAAAATTATGATTATAGCCATTTTCTAGGTGTTTCACCCAACTCCATCGAATCAAGAAAAACTACACGAGACTCATTTAGGATGTAATGGATAACATTGAGATATGAAACACTAGATGTACCGAGGATATCCTGTACGGAAAGAAAAGTCTATAGGCCATCTTTTCTACTCGCTCTAGGATCTTAAAAGGGACAATATACCTAGGGTTGAGCTTGTCTTTCTACTCGAAACTTATGACACTCTTTGTGGGCAAAATCGTTAAATATACTTGGTCACCCTCCATAAACTCTAAGGGTTGAGCCCACCTATCAACGTAACTTTTCTAATGACTCTAGGCTATTAGTAATCGACTCTTAATCAACCAAACATTCTCTATGGCATCTCTAAGCAAATCAATATCGAGGCTATCCATTGCACCATAATCAAACCAACCTATGGGTGATCCATATCTTCGGCCATATAAGGCCTCAAAAGGATCCATTTGGATGTTGAAATGATAACTATTGCTATAAGAAAACTCTGCCAATGGCAAATACTGGTCATACCTAGCACCAAAGTCATTAACATATCCCATACCATATTTTCTTGCAAAATAGTTCTGTCAGACTTAAGGGTGGCATCGCAACCGACACTTACCAGTATCGATCTGGTTCTGTTCCAGCCCATTACAGGTCCAATAGGTGGCAGTGGTTAGGGGGCACGGTAGGGGTTCCGGGACGAGAGGGATATATTTTACTAGTTAATAGAGGCTCTGATATATCGAAACCAGTGTCGGTGCAGGTACCGGTCCGATTTACCAATTCAAATTAATTTTTTCTTAGAAAAAAATTCTATTGAATCGTTGGGGAGTGAGCCCCACCCCAACGGTCAAAAAGCAACATCCATTCCCTTTGAAGAGCCGTTGAACAACTCTTTTATATATCTATATATATGTATGCATTCTTTTTTTTCATTTCCACCTAAATTTTGTTGTATGAATGCCCCCTCCTAAATTTTTTTCATCACATAATTTTCATAATTCTCTCTCAATGTCTCTCAATTATGATTTCTCTAAATCTCTCTCAAATTCTCAATGTTACTCTACTAGATTACTATAATAAATTTATAAATATACTATACTATAATTATAATTATTTAATATCAAGTAGTTACTCTATCAGTTCTCAATTAGTAAGCTGCTAAATTGTGAATTTGGAGCAAAATTTGGTGGAGCATTTCAAGTTTCAAGTTTCATCAACTTCGGCTTCTATATCTGTTTTTACACAGACGTTTGATATGTTCGTTCCAACTTATTAATTTCATGTTATTAGTTTTTATTCTTTAGTTGTTACTTGTTACTAGTTGAATACCTGAATTATTTTTGCATTTTTCATAAATTCATATTATTATTTTCTTAAAAATGGATTCCGTCAAAAAAGGAAAGGGAAAAAATAATTATTTGGTGGACATGCAAAAGCATTAACCGGTAAAAAGACCCGGTAGTAGTTCTTCTAAATCAACAACACAACCGCCAATTCTTATAAATATGGTAGATTTTACGCATATGAACGAAACTTGTTTTGATACCATTCTTCATGAATTTTTTCAACAAAGAATTCGTTTTAGTGATGATTTACTGGAAGATGATTTTGAAATTAATGAACCTGATGATATTTATGATTATGATGAAATGCAACCCCCATATACTGCTACTACTCCCTCCTCCCAGTCCCACTCTAGCTTCCCCCCGTCTCGCTCCCACTCCCCCCATACATTCAGACACATCTAGTAGGTCTAAAGCACAACATGTACAAAAATCGATTGTTCGGCAATTTATGGAACAAAGTAAATGTAAAACAAAGGCTATTTGTAACAAATGTAAACATGTTTAGATCATAAAATTTAGGGAAAGGAAGGTGGGATGGGTCTTTTGAAAAATCATTTGATGCATCGTTGTAAGTTAGAATTTTTGAATGATCAAGCCATTGTGGATGTGCAAAAATGTGGAATTCCCCTCCCCAAACAATCAGTAGGAGTAGGAGGTTCTAATATGGTTCAGCCACTATTAAACCCTAGTAACGTTTTCGGTCCTAGTTCACATCGCCCCTATAATAAACAACGGGACATAAAACAATTGGCAAAAAAGATTGTTGTAACGGCTTTGCCTTTTAGTTTTGGTGAATATCCAAGTTTTATCAATTATATTCAAATTGCTTATAACCCATCATTTAATGGTGTTTCAAGAAATACAATAAGAAAGCTATGTTTTATTATCATGCACAACATTTACAGTATCTTCGTTATTTGTTTACTTATAATACTTATAAAGTAGTAGTTACTTCTAATATGGGCCGTAGTGTAAATGGTAATGATTATTTTACAATTACTGCACATTGAATTAATGAAAACTGGTTTTTGAAAAAATGGACTATAGGTTATATAAGTTGTGAAATGAGTAAAACTAGTTCTTATATTGCTCATACAATTCTTGAAGCCTTACAATTTTATGGCCTATCTAGTAAAAGAATTAGTGTAACTTTAGATAAGGCTTCTAGTAATAAAAATGTTGTTGATTATTTAAAACCTATTCTTACTCCTATTTATGATGATAATTGTCATATAAAATGTGTTGCACATATATATAACTTAATTGTTAGGGATGATGTTTTTTTATATCATAATTGTTGTAATAAAGTTGAATTAGCATGTCATTTCTTTTATAAGTGTCAGTTTAAGCCTATACGTAAAGATTTTTAGAATAGGAGCATTGAATGCAATTTGCCTGTTCGAAAAACAAAAACGGTAGTTAATAGGTTGAATTCTTTATATGACATGCTTTAAGTAACTTATGAGTATAGGAGACCTCTTCAAATGGTTTGGAATGCAAATAATTTTGATATGGATTTTTGACCTGATGAAAATGATTAAAAAGATAAAAAAGAACTAATGGATGTTTTAAAAGTTTTTTACTTAGCTACCAAACAAATTTTGGGTATTTATTATCCTACTATTTCTTCTGTTTTACGAAATATTTATGCTATTTCTTGTAAATTTGCTTATTTTAAAAAATTCAAAATTTGAACAAATGGTTAAAAGAATGATTGATAAATTTTTTAAAAAAATTTCCAATTCCTCAAATTTATTTAACTGCATGTTTATTAAACTCGACTTACAAAGAAGTAGATGTATCTAGAATGGTAGATAACATATATAGATATTCAGCAATTGTAGATAATGAACAAAATCTTTCAAATAATTTGTTTTTTGTTAAAAGTAGCATTAGATCAGAGGCTGTGAAAGTATATGATTTATTTTCTTCTACTTTAGATGATGTAAAATTTTAACAACCAGAATCATATAGGTGTAGACATGACAATGACCTTGATGTCATGGTAGAATATAATCTTGGTTTTAGTACTAACGATCATAATGATTTTGATGAATATCTTCACCATGCTATAGAAAATATTAAAGATGCATAGGGGAAGCCGCAACTTTTGGGCTAGTGGAGGAATCAGGGAAAATCTTTTCCAAGACTTCATGGGTAGCCCGTAATATTGTAGTTATTCAAGCATCGTCTGTGGCTTTGAAGGCGCTATTAGCACGACAAGATACCGACTTGAGGACTTTCAACATTCACTAGCAGCAGACATCTTGAAAATATTAGTTTTATTAAGAGATTGGATAAATGTGGAGCAGAGGAATTTAAGATGTGCAAATCTGTCGTCTTAATTTGAAGCCGATGTAGATAATATTTTATCGGAATCAAGTGAAGACGACATGGATTTCATGGAAGAACAAGTGCAAATTGAGATTCCAGACAATGTAATAATAGAACTTTTTGAACAACTTAGGAAAGATTCTCAAAGTGATATAAGATATTAATATATCATAAATTGTAATAAACAAGGCCTAATTGAAACAGAACACTTCCTAGAAAGTGACTGCATAAATTAGGTTTTTTTTCTAATATTTGTACAAAACTACAACTTCTTTAGTAACATAATAAATTTATAGACCATTCGCCTTATCTTTTTATTATTATTATCTTGAATATACAACTTTAAGTTTATAATTTTTTTCATATATATTATCCCCTATTATATTTCAAATCCTTAATGTATATTCACTTTAAAATATAAAATCAAACATTCAAAAAAACTTTAAAATTTAAATTTTATATTTAAAAAATTGAATTTGAACTTTTAAAGTCAAAAGTTATGTTTTTGAATATTTAAATTTGAGAACATAGAAAATTTGAAATTTAACTTTAAAGTTTAAACTTTAAAGTCTACAAATTTTATTATTTCGAACTTTAAAAACTTAAAAATTATTTCAAACTTCAAACTTAAAAATTTTATATAATTAAAATTTAAACTTATAAATTTAATTTTCTAAATCATGTTTTATCTTAAAAGAATAAAATTTTTAAAGGTCTACAAATTTAAAAAAATTAAAAAAAATAATTTCGGTAATCTGGTCCAGTCTGAGTCCGGTTAGTACCGGATCAGTAAGGTAACGTTATATTTTTTGGGTGCTACCGATACCGGTACCGGTCCAAATTTGGTAGAATTTCATCCTTTTATTATCGGTACCGGTCCATTTCCAGTAAAGTCCGGTCCGGTGGTATTGGTACTCGTCCCGATGTAACCCTTACTTAGACTGTCCGCCTATCTGATGGTGGAATGCTATACTCAAATATAACTGAGTGCCTAACCCATGTTATAGGGCCTTCCAAAAGTGAGATGTGAATAATGAAGGCCGATTAGACACAACAGAGATAGGCTCCCATGAAGCCTAAAAATTTGGCTGATATAAAGATGAGACAACATCTCTATCATGTACTTAACTTTGACCAGAATAAAATGAGCGGACTTAGCCAAATATTTTGCAATCACCTAAATGGAGTCATAATTAGCTATGGTAGTGGGTAAGCCAACCATGGAGTCCATAGTGATCTACTCCTATTTTCATGTAGGTATAGGCATTTTCTAAAACTAACCTCTAGGTATCTAGTGCTCATACTTAACCTGCTGGCCCGTCAAACACATGGACATAAACTAGTTGATATCTTTCTTCATCCCGCACCATCAATAGTGCTACTCAACTCATGAGACATCTTCACTACCTTTTGGTGGATGGAATATCTAGTACAACATGCCTCGTCATGTATCAATCTAATCAAGTTTTCCACCTTTGGCACACAAATTTTTACCCCCACTCCTCAAAACACCGTCGGCATTAAACACGTATTCCCTGGACTCACCCGTAGCCAGCTTATCTCGAATGAGACATAGCTTCTCATCCAAAAACTGGTGCTCACAAATATAATCCATCAAGGAAGAGCATGCCTCTAAGAAAGAAAGCACCCCACCCTCATTGTCAAGCTGTAGTCTCTCCAACCCATTAGCCAATCTAGAAACATCTCTAGCGTAGGGTCACTCCTCGACTTGGGTAGCCACAAGACTTCCCTTACTAGAAGTCTTTTTACTTAAGGCATTAGCCAACATATTCGCTTTTCCCAGATAGTCTAGAATAATCAAATCATAATCCTTTAGGAGTTTAGTCTATATCCTCTCTCTCAAGATAAAATGTTTTTGGTTGAAGATATACTGTAAAAGGTAGTTATTAGTGAATATCTCACAAGGACCCCATACAAATAATGCCGCCAAACTTCAAAACAAAGAATATAATTGTCAACTCTAGGTCATGGGTGGAGTAGTTGTTTTCATGAGTCTTCAATTGCCTTGAGGTAAAGGAAATCACCTTCACTTTCTTCATCGAAACACCTCCTAATGCATCTCCTAATGCATCATAATACAAAGTGAAATTAACAAACTTCTCAAGTAATGTCAAGATAAGTGTAATGGTCAACAATGCCTTGAGATTTTGGAAGCCCTCCTTACCCTCATTAGACAATGGAATGCTATATTTTTCTAGGTAAGCCTAGTCAATGGGGGCACTATTATAGAGAAACCCTGGACAAAATGTCAATAGTATCTGGCCAAACCCATGAAAAAATGAATCTTTATGCAAGAGTTAGGTCTAGTCCATCCTCTAATATCCTCAACCTTTGAATCCTTATGATCTGCTTAGATATCACATTCCCCAAAAATGCTATTGAACCGAGCCTAAAGTTGCATTTGGAGAGCATAGAATAAAGCTTCTCTTCCCTAAGCCTCTCGAGCACGATCCTTAAATGTCAAGCATGGTTGGCCTCGGTCTTACAGTAAACCAAGATATCATCAATAAACATAATCATGAAAGAGTCTAATATATGGATGGAATTCCATATTCATCAACTCTATAAATGCTGCAGGTACATTGGTTAGTCCAAATGACATAATAAGAAACTCATAGTATCCATATCGCGTCCAAAAGGTATTCTTAGGGATATCAAATGGCCTAATTCTTAACTGATGATATCTGAACATCAAATTGATTTTGGAAAAAATTGTTCATCACTGGAGTTGGTCAGATAAATCATCAATTTTGGGAAGAGGTTATTTGTTCTTGACAATCACCTTGTTCAACTATCTATAGTCGATGCACATCCTCATAGAACCATCTTTCATCTTTACAAATAGAAATACGGAACCTCAAGGGGATACACTAAGATGAATGAATTCCTTACTCAACAAATCCTGAAGTTGATCTTTTAGCTTCTGTAACTCCACAAGAGCATACGATATGAAAGAATAGAAGTGGGATTGGTACCTTGCTCAACATCAATAGCAAAGTCAATGTCTCCGTCAGGCAAAACTCCAGGAAGATCAGTAGGAAATGCAACCATGAACTCTTGAATCACAGGAATATAATCTATTGGAGGAAAATCAACACTGATATCTCAAGTAAAAACCAAATAAGATAAGAAACCTCTATTGATCAACTTTTGTATCCTAATATAGGAGATATCGTTGCTAGGATAAGAACTACAAGAACCCTTCCACTAAATTCTTATGCTACCAACCATAACTAACATAAATGTCTTGGAACAATAATCAAGAATAACATGATACATAGAAGGCTAATCCATGTACAATATGACCTTGAAGTCTATCATATCAAGAATTATCACGTCGATCCAAGTATCATAACCTTCCCAATACTTGAGACAAGATAATATACCTGATCGTTCACTAAGGGATCTCCTATTAAGGTGGAAATATGTACATGCATAAGGATACGATTACATAATAAATCAAATTCAGTAGGGAAGTATATATATACACATCAATAGATAGAACCAGGATCAAACAATAAAGATACAGACTGATGATAAATTGGGTTAATGTCTGTGATGACTATATCTGAAGCATCTTCCTTAGGCCTCATGGGAAAAGCATAACAATGAGCACCATGAACCCCACTCAGCTGAATCGTACCTCTACCACCATGATGAGCAAATGCATCACTAGTATCTCTACTAAGAGCATGACCAGCTCTACCACCTGATTGAGCTCTACCATGCCCTTAGTATGTATGATAGAACCTATAATTGGAGGTGCTAAATCTATGAATGGGATAGCTGAATAAGTGCAATATGGGTTAGGATGATTTTGCAAAGGACAGTACCTAATAATATAGCCAG
This sequence comes from Solanum ossicruentum, assembly GCA_025774065.1. Taxonomy (NCBI): domain Eukaryota; kingdom Viridiplantae; phylum Streptophyta; class Magnoliopsida; order Solanales; family Solanaceae; genus Solanum; species Solanum ossicruentum. Next base: position 40,773 of record JAOTQR010086292.1, read on the forward strand.
GTGGAAGACCTCCCAAAATACCTTCTTATAACCTTATGAAAGGAATCTTGCATAACATATCATCTTTACTTTTTTTTGGCAAATCCGAGGTCGAATTCTTAATTAGGAGGAAAAATTATGCAGGAAATGGTCCCTTTTGATTTTTACAACAATGCATCAAAAATAAGTTTCCACAAAATTTTGTATTTCGAGAAGAGTGCGTGACCTCTCCACATTGCTGAGAGGGTTTATTTCAGTCCAAAAGTAACCTAAACTCATTACAAGATCAAAAGAGGAGAAAAATGAACTTCACACAAAAATGACTTATAGTGGAGCAGGTCCATGTCGCTCCTATAGTCCCCTTATTACTAAAAAATATAGTCACTTTGAAAAAGTGTATTCCCTCGAGATAAAGTCAAGCCCTACTTCACAAATCTTCGACTTGTGTTTGTGTCGTTAGAGAAATCGATTTTCTTGAATCATAGAAAGGAATAAGGAAGGGATTCGTTTTAGTGAAATTTATTTATTTATACACAATTATACATGTTAAATAATCCTTAATAATAATTATTATGTGTGAATAAATAAATAAGGAAGGAAAAAGAGAAAAGTAGGGCCGCCACCTTATTGGACCTTTTTTCTCTTAAGACTCTTTTGACATAAAATATATTTTCCCCCAAAGTAAGTTAGTTTATTGACCTTATCAGATCTTATAAAATCTCTCCTATCCTTATTTTTCACAAATACACGCGAAAGACATTAGTTCATTGGAGAATAGTTAAGAAATCCTCTATCATTTGGTAAGTGATTGTATATAGTCTTTAAATTGAGTAGTGTGTAGTAATTGTGGAATATGTTATTGTATATAGCTATGTTTTAAGTGGATAAATATATTTTGGAAATCTAATTAACATACCTACAACTTTTATGCTTATGTAAAAATCTGAATCTACTTATATGGTATCAAAAGTAGGCATGAAAAGCAGTGAATGTTCTAGCAAGTTTTCTGTCTGAGAGGCCTTCTATGTGCTGTTGTTTAGTATTTTAATAGTATGTTGAAGTGTAAATTGTAATTTGTAATGCTTATTAGTTCTTTGCAACACCAATACATGTATCTACAACTCTTTTGTTTATGTTCGAACCTAATTTGGTAGTCTTGGATTCACAACAGTGGACACAAGTTAGGACAAGTTTTGTCTAGAGTTTTTACAAAAGAATCCCTGGGAGTGTACTGTTAGTGTTTTGCTCATAAATACTTGTACAAAGTGTACTCTGAAGTTATTATTGATCGTTTGCAACCTATACTCATATACCTACAGTTTTCGTGTAGAATAAAAAACCTAGTTTGTCTATTTACCAATCCAAAATGTAGTTGCGTTGCAAGGTAGTAAAACTGCCAAGAAGAGCGTGATCTAAAAAATAGGACTCAGTTTTGGCATTTCTCTTGTTAGTTATTACCTGATAAAAGTGTTAAATGTTAATTGAGAATGTAAATGAGTACTATTATGCTCACACTATTGTACAATTTTAAGGATATTGATTGAAGAAATGGATGTCGTATTGATCCACGATATGAAATCTGTAGGGTTGATTGCATGGTAAAAGGTTCATGTTCGTGTAAAAACTTATTCTTATGTCTTTTTTACCTTCTGGTACATCGGAATGTTATATTGGTACCTCATCTATGTTCTTGTCATTTTTATCTGGTTGTGTTGATGTATTTTGGGACTAGAAAGAAACTTGTTTAATTCTCCTATTTGCATTAATTGCCTGATCACTTGACATCCTTGTGAAATTTGTCCTTCTTGTGGTTGTGACTTTGTCACCATTGGCATGCCTGTTGTTCGGATCAATTTCCATCTTGATTGTAAATTTTTGGTTCGTCCTAAGTATGGATACAGTCCATTTTATGTACGAACTAGAAAGTCACTATTAATATGGTTCTTGGTTCTCTTGATAATTGGGTTTTCACCCTTTTATGCACTGAGTTTCGGTCCTTCTTGATACTTGATTATGGTTGGAGTAATAGCATGGCTTACATACTGGGCGAAACTTGTCATTCGAATGTCGTGTTGAAATTTTTCCACCAACCCTTAATAGTTAGATCTTTAAATATCATATTGGATACTATTGGTGTATTTATTCACTTGGTCTATTTACTATATTCCAAATTTGTTTTTCTTTGACTTAGGAAGGGTAAGTTGAGGGATTTAAGGTTCTCAGCTTTTAGCTTTTACACCACTAAGCTTTATGCTTGGTGATAGTTATCTGTATCATAGGGAGTACCTGAGATGATGCTTGAAGATAAATTTTGGGAACTATGCTGAAGATAACATTTGCTTCTTTACATATGTATTGTAGTAGTTTTGCGACATATACATGATTCTTCCATTGCATATGTATGTATAAATTTGAAAGACTATTATAAATTATGGAACCATGGGCTGTAACTTTAAGTTAGGCTTGTTTAGTTAAAATTGAGTCGACAAACTTTTTTATATTAAAATACCAGCTATATTAAGATGATTGTACAAATTAGATACTAGTAAAGTTTATGTCCTTGCATTTTAATATCGGTAATACTTTTCAGCATGCTAGAACAGTTTGGGCAATATATAAATATCTCGTAATATAGTAGTTTAAATTACTTGCAAGGCACTCATGCCAAAGCTTCAGCTAGAATCAATTGCACAACCTTCAGAACAAAATCCTATACCTTTAACAATTTTGAATACATTAATTAAATATGATTTATATGTCACGTGTTAAATCTTCATTGTTGGTAAGTGTACATAAGCCTAGAATGTAGAAATGTGGCATCCACCCGCGAGGGTTGCCGCAACTCCTGTGTTTCATTACATGTCAATTTTTTTTTAGAACAATTCCAAATTCAAGTGAGATTGTTTAAAACTTATTCTTAACTAACCTAGAATTTGGACAGCTTTTATCACCAAAAACTACTATATTAATAGTCCCTAACCTCAAAGTTTACCCCATTATTCTTCGAATCATTCAATATAAAAATTCTCTCTCTAAAAATACTTTCAAAAGCTTTCTTCTTCAACAAGCAAGGATCTCTATTGAAGATCAAATCAAGCTCTCTACTTTTTCTTCAAATTATAAGGCTCTTGCTAAAGGTCTGTGAGTATTAATCTATAGAACTCTCTCTGCTACGGAGCTCCTTCTAAATTCTCAATTTCAACCAACTTTGAATTATGAAAAATGTATGGTCTTCTATACGTATACTCAATTTCTTCAATTATAATGGAGACTATGTCTATTAATCAATCATAATGTGGATTCATGCCAATTACACGAAATTATTGATATTTCATGAATGATTTTAAATAAAAGATGATAAAGGCTTTTTGAATGTGATGTGGGTTCCTCTACAAATGATTCAATGTGATTTCTGTTACATTATTTCTACATGAGTTTCATCTAATTTTATGATCTTAGCTCAATTGCTCATGAACCCACACAAGACAATAATATCCCTATGTTAAAGCTATGATTTTATGACTATGATTTTAAATATGAAAGTATCATTTTATGATGATGCTAATGATATGATCATAAGGGTGACTTGTAACTGTAATGCTTATGAAATAATAATAAGAAGGGGAATTGATGTCTGCCTCAACATACCTACAAAGCATTAAGAAATATTGTGGTTATCATGGCATATTTACCCAACAAGGGGTCGGGGTTGAATCCACAAGGAATAGTTGGTTCAAGATAGAAGTATTAAATTGACGTAAGAATTTTTGCGTTAATAAAAATAAATTTGAAAAACAATGAAAGTGAACACGAATGTAACTATTTCTTTTAATACTAATGTAAGAAAAAATGCTTGGGGTGTGTTATGTTAGGCAAAGAAATTAACAAAGAGGTCTTAAAACTTGAATATATGTATCAATTAAATGTGAGTAGGCTTGATTGCTAGTAACTACTATTTCGCATCAAACAATCATAGTGTATCACATGAAATTACTACAACTTCATATGCCAAATTGCATTAGAAAACATTAGGCCCTAAGCAATTGATATGCAAACCATCTAATACCTTAACTATTGAACACCTTGTTAGGCATTCAACCAAAACCCACCCACAATACTTCGAGCAATCATATCCATTACCCACTTCAATCATTCATGACTAATGGAACAATTGAAGAACTTGACATAACAATGAGTTTGCAACCTTAAGATTTTTAGTTAAATATAAATTTCAATTAACAACAAAACAATCAAAATAAATAAGAGCCAGTAATGAATCAAGTACCCATGTCAAAATACATACTCCTAACATTAAGGGTTTTAGCTAGACATTACTAAAAAAGAAAATTGAGTACTAATATTAGCTTCTATAGCAATGAGTATAGAGTAATACAAAGAAATAAAAAGAATCTGTTCTCTTCTTTCTCTAATTCTTCTTGCCCAAGCTTGGTTCCCAAACCCTCTTCTCAAAAAATAAAGTACTTTTCTCTCTAGAAAGATGTTTTGGTGTACTGCTGATTCTATTCTTTGGAAATTGTTTACAAATTAGTCCTCCAAAATTTCCTTTTATACTCCATACAAGAATAGTTGAGTTTGTGCACTATTCAACAATTGGCAGTCAAGGTTGTCCATCACCAAACACTTTCGTGATTCATCAAATATGTACTTGACCACCTTTTAAAGCATTTATTGTAGGACTTGGTCTCTAGAACATTAGGCGACGTGACTGTGCATCATTGAATCTATTTTGAAATCCATCAAACCTTCACTAGCATTGCCTTTTAACTTAGCATTTAAGGGGTTGGACACTTCAACATTAGGCGGTCAATATCCATCTCTGGTGATCCACCGAAATAGTCGGCGATGCCAATTTCTACTGCCTTATTGGAACTTTTTCTCCATTGTGCTTTGCTGTTGAGTTTTGTCCTTCCATGTAGTTTCGTCCTCGATTTTATCATCAAGGATATAGATTAATAAGCATATGAGACACAATAATACATTGAGGATAATATTTTGATGTTTTTTAAGCTCTATAGGTGTCCCAAATGTCGACTCATCAACACCCCCAACTTTATTTCTTGCTTGCCCTCAAGTAAATAAAATATCAATCAATCCAAAGTAGAATACTTGCCAATAGGGCCATAAGGAGTAGCACCTATATTTGTCCCTTTTGTGTCAATCTTAAAAGCTTCTACAAACCACTTATACAATCTTGAAACCTCAAGAGAAGACTAAAGAGTTTTCAAGAAAAAGATATACTCATAATTGCAAATGCGATTGTGAATTACTACATGCAACAACCCAAACTGTCACGATCCACTCTTAGGGCCTAGATATGATATGGAGAATGGAGAACACAAAGGAACCTTAAACAAGCCTCTTAGCATATCAATTACCCATCCTTGGTCGCGGAAGCAAAATAACAACATCAAGAGATATAAATAAGGGAAAAGGGGCTAAGGGAAGTCTTTGATAGCTATAGAATACTCAAGAGTCAAGCTCATAGCATAAATATATCAATTGTTCCAACAACACCTCTAACATTGATTGGAGTGGGGGCCAAGAAAATTTTTGGGCTCACCCTCATAGTATCAAGTGTTCAACATAAAAAGCCATCAAATAGTAAGAGTAGCATAGCTAGTGTCCCCGAACTTGAGGACTTACCAATTCTTATCTTTTGAAATGCCAAAACTAGCCATGTGGAGGATGATCAAGATGTACTTCAGTTCCTACATGGTAACATCATGTAGGCATAGAGTATGTGTTTGTATGCTTAAATGTACTAAGTATGTCAGATGCACAGCAACAACGCATAAGCCAATATAGTCAAAACGCATAAGCATAAGTAATGGATAAGTATAGTGTAAATATGGCATGCATGATCACTGCTTGATGTGAAACATACCTGTAAATCATAGACTTGTGTAAAACGTAATACATGTATGGGAAGAGACCATAATCATAGATTAAGTAAGCTATTAATTGAAATCCAAGAAATTTCATTCCCTTGGAAGGTGATTGAGGTTTCTACCCCTCAACATAGAAGTACAGAAATGTCACCCCCTGACAAGGTGGTCAAGATATCTACCCCTCAACATGGTAGTATGGGCATGTCAATTTACCTATTAACATGGTAGTATGGGTATTTTACCCTCCGACAAAGTGGTTGAGGCATATCACCCCCACAATAAGATGATTGAACATGTCACCCCCCAATAAGGTGTGATCACTTTGAAACACTATAGGTACTTTTCATGAATTCTATACATACATACAATCCATTAATCATCATAAAGTCAGTTGACTTATAAACCATGTAGTAGGCCATCAATAATTTGATAATCCTTGTCAAGACATTTTATCAAATACTTGGTGGGTATGCAATGCTAGTTCAAAATCTCAAGAGTGAAATAATATGAGAAAACTTAATGTAAATATTCCACCAACACATTGTAGAACCCTCATGTAAGAAACCTTAAAATCCATCATCAATTCTCATAATATGTCATAGTTTCATGGCTCAAAATATGCATAATCACAATAGACAAATCATCTCATAGTATAAGCTTGAAATAGGTAGACATGCGTTTCCAATCAACATTTCATAAAATCCCATGATAATTTATTATCATAATCTACAATACGAAATACTCATAAGTAATACAACTTGAAAACATGTATGTTTCACAAAAAAGAAGGTTGGACTCCACGGGTGAAAGGACCCAATGGATGAAATTGCATACCTTAAACTTTAGTTTTCTTGATGTAGACTTGAAGGAGACTTAATGCTTGAATGGAGTTCTTGAGATTTAGAATTAAGCCTAGGACACTTGAATTTGGATGAAATATTTGGTTAAATATTAGAGATGATTTTGAGAGGGTCTTGAGATACATAGAAGAAATGACCCCAAAAAGTTCCTGAAAATGTGCCTCGAAAGTAGTTAAAATTGTAATTTTTACATATCTCAAAATTTGTGCATTATTTAATAATTACGACTTCATATTCTTATTTGGAGGGGTCAAATTGAGTGGGAAAAGGGTCTAACCTCGATTTCAGAGCGAACGAATCACAATTTCAAATTTGTCCGATCCAAGGCTTTTGGGTCTTCGTCCTAAACCTTACCATGCGTGAAAATACCTACACTTAGCCTTATTTCACCCTCATATCATCCAATACATTCTCAAATACTCTCTCAAACACTTAGGCAATATTTTATTTCCAAATTCATAGTTCAAAAATTATTTATAACCAAATTCGAAGTCTCAAAACTCATCTGGATCGTAAGGTTCTCATTCAAGCTTCAAGTCTTCATATCCAATCTTCTTCAAGGATTCTCCAAAGTTAAGGTATGTGAGTTTCTTTCATGGATTCCTTTCACCCATGATACCCGAGCTCTCTTTTACCTAAAATTACATGATTTAAAGTTGACTTACTCATGAGTCTTATCTATTATGAATTTCACTGCACACTATGTTGGGGTTTTGTGAAATTATGGTTGTTTTTAGAATGTTTTGAGCTATGAATGTAAGATCTATTGTGAGATTTGATGAAGGGATTTGATGTATATTGCTTGAGGGTGTCACCAAGAATCTATTGATGGTTTTACATTGAATTTTCTAGCATGATTTCACTCTTTAATTGCATGGTATTACATTAGTACTACACATCCGCCAAGTGTTTGATAATATGTTCGGATTAGGGTTCTTGAGTTATTGATGGTCTATTGCATAGTTTATGATTCAAGTGGCTTATGGTGATAAAAGGAATGTATAAATGTGTGTTTATATCACGTAAAGCACCTATGCTATATTTCAAGTGAAGTGTTGGGCTCTCATGTTCATTATGTTCTTGGGAGTGGTTGATGAGTTATGGAGTCCTTATGCTAAGGTTCATGCTCTAGTGAATTGTGAAGCCTACTAGAAGGTGTTATGAACTATGTTATATGCTTTACCCTCTAATATAAGGCCAACTTCTACATGTTGGGGTTATGAACTATGTTGTACACCTTACCTTTATAAACAAGTGTGTGGGAGTATTCCCTCAAGTTCAACCAACTCACTAAATATTCTTCTCACGTGGTTGCCAACCCAAGGGCTAGAATGAACAAGTTTGTGATGGTTGTCTCTAATTTGGTGAATAAAGAATGCCGGTCCACTATGTTTATTAATGATATGGATTTGTCCCGCCTTATGACTTATTTCGAATAACTTGTGGGTATGATGCTTAGGAAGAAGAGCAGTGGATAGTCCAAGAGGGCTTGGTTTTGAGGATGACCAGTTCCAACAAGGTATCAAGTTTCAAGGCCAAGGGTCTTCTAGTGCTCCAAACAAGAGGCTTGCTATGGAAGGAATAGATAAACCAAGGTTCCAAGGTGGCGATGGTGGAATAAGTTTTCCAAAATACCCAAAATGTGAAAAGCATCATCATGGAAAATGCTTAAAGAATTCAAGTGCATATTATGGGTCTAGGAAAGTAGGCCATAAGCTTATTGAGTTCCTTACGTCCGGAAAAAGGGCAAGGAGGGCCATCCTCAAGGTCAAGATTGTCATGCAAATCAAGAAACCCAAGATGGTTATATTGATAAAGGAGGTGATCCAAGACATAATCGGTTCTATGCTCATCAAAGGAGGCAAGGGGTGGATGAGGCACCCGATGTTGCTACCGGTGTATTGAAGTTTCCTTTGACCTTGATGTGCATATATAGAAGATTTTGGATGTCTCTCTTCCCTTCAATATTCCTTTTGTTTCTAGTGGGCTTCATGTGTGTTACGGATTATTACATGGACTTTTTGGTGTCTATCCCATTAGTGAGTCTATCGTTGCTAGAAAGGTATATGGAAATTATTCTGTGGTCATGTTGCATTTAGGTCTTGACTTATGGTTTTGTTGGATTAGACGTCATGGATTTTGTTGTTATTCTTAGGATGGATGAGTTTCATGCATATTGTGTCTCCATTGGTTGTAGAACCCGAAATGTCAAATTCTAATTCCCTATTAAACTCGTCTTTGACTGATAGTGAAGGCGTAAGTATATTTCTTGTCTCAAGTTACAATTGGCCTCTAAGGGTTGCCTTTACAATCTTGTAAGGGTTGGGGTATTGAACCTATGTTATTTCTGTTGAGATGTTTTTGATGATCGATGAGTTAGTGAATATCCTTTACGATATTTTGAATTTGGGGTGGTGTCTCTTGGTTTTACTTATGTACCAGTTATGTCTATATGTCTTATGAATAGGGACTTTAATCCCTACCTTATTATACGTGGTGGTTCTTGGTAATGAAGTGTTCGGTCATTTCAGATGTAAGGAAGAGCTTGTGTAAAATTTGAGAGTGATGTTATAACTTTCGAAGGAGGTGAAGTTGGGTGAAGTGAGAAGGATGGTGTTATATAGATCCAAACAATAAATTCCCGACAATGTGCCTCGGAAGTGCTCAGAATCGTAATTTTTATATATCTCAAAATCCGTACATGATATCGAAAATCCAACTTCTTATCCTTGTTCAAGTGTTCATTTTGAGTGGAATATAGGTGTAAACAAAATTTAAGAGAAAATTATTAACAATTTAATTTTTTTGTAAGTTTTCATTTACATAATTAATCTGCAACTGTACCATGACGCCCAACCATCCCGGACCTATGTAAATCTTTCCATCATGACAGATCCACAACGTGGACCAGATTCGAACCTATGCATTTTGCTGCTAGTGATCTTTATCTCAGTCCAAGGCTTTTGGGTCTTGGTCCTAAGTTTTGTCAAATGTGACAGTACCTAAACTTAGCCATTTCTCATCCTCATATCATTCTAAAAATTTCCTAATACTTATTCAAACACTTAGCCAAATATTTTACTCCTAAATTCAAGACTCAAAACCCTCTCCAGATCTAAGGATTTCCTCTCAAGCTTCAAGTCTCCATCTCTAATCTTCATCAAGTTCATCTCCAAACCTAAGCTATGCAGGTTTCCATCATGGTTTCCTACCACCAATGATGCCCAAGTCTGCTTTTACCCTAATTTGCATGATTTAAAGATGATTTATTCATGAGTCTTCTTTATTATGAAAATCACTGCACAATATGTTGGGGTTCATGAAATTGTGGCTGTTTTGAGCTATGAAACAAAGGTCTATTATAAGATTTGTCGAAGGATTTTGATGTATATTGCTTGAGGGTGTTACGAAGTAGCAATTGTATATTTTACACTGAATTATATATCATGATTTCACTCTTGAATTGCATGGTTTTACACTAGTACTACACATCCTCTATGTGTTTGATAAAATGTTCAATTATTGTTTCTTGAGGAATTGAAGGTCCAATGCATGCCTTATGAGTTGAATGATTATATGATGATGAAATTTATATGAGGACTACATGATGATGATGTGAATATTTGTATGTGTTATTCTCTATATATTGTTGGAATGTGACCATGCCCTACTTGGGGGTTGCGCACTGGGTAACCTTGTCAAGGGGTACGTACCTTGATAACCTATCGGGGGTTTGTACTCCGGTACCACAGTGGTAGGGTATGACTACCCATCAACCTTTTTGGTGTTTATACTAATCAACCTGTAGGGAGTCTGTACTCTAGCACCATGGGTGGTAGGTTCCAAAGATCCACCAACCAATCAGGGGTTTATAAAATGGCACCATGGTTGGTAGGGTGCAACAATGCACAAACCGCTCGATGGGTTTATACTCCAGCACTACGGGTGGTAGGGTGCAACGATCCACAACCTATTGACAAGGTTTGACTATGATGCCTATCTGTTGTTGTATTGCATCCCACATCCTTAGTATATTCAAATGTACTAATGCATATGTTATGGCTACACGATGTCACTATGTAGGTATCAGAGCACCATTTAATTATCCTCTGCCTTCACATGGCTAGTTCGATATCACTCAAGCTAGTTAGTGAGTATTCCATTCTGGGGACATTAGCCTATGTTCGTATGTTATGTATTGATACACTCTATCACTATTGTATACTATGACTTTGAGGGTGATCCCAGTTATTTGTCTTGGCCCCTGCTATTGTCTAAGTAGTAGAGGTGTGGTTGGACATGAAATGTATCCATGCTACGAGCCTTGACTCTCTCTTGCTTCTTGATGATTATGATATGAAGTTTACCCTTAGTCCCAATTCCCCTTGCTTATGTTTTTCGCTTATTGTCATTTTTAATTGCTTAAGCGACCAAGGATGTGTAAGGATGCTACAAGGCTTGTTTGGGGTATCAGAGCACTAAGTTGGTATCAGAGCACTAAGTTGCTTCGCCAGTCAAGTCTAGACCCTAGGCTTGGATCGTGACAAAGATAGTATCAGAACACTAAGTTGTTAGATCTTCGACGTCCAACACACCACGTTGATTAGAGTCCTATTCATGGTTGTGAAGCGCATCACGACTATGAATGGGAGGCTATGAGACGTTCTAGAAAATGTTTCACTTCTTCATGATCTATATCATGCGATAAAGTTAGGTCCCCTAGGGCTTACTGCTAATCTGAACATTATATTTTAGGATATTTCTTGAGCTACTTAGGACGGTAATGTGAATAATGCGGAGATTTACAATGCTCTATTGGGAGTGGCCATAGCGGCGAGAAGCTTGGCAACTAACTTCAGTCAACAAGTGGATGCTCCCGAGACTTCAAATGGTAAGCTAAGAGGTAGTGAGGCTAAGAGGGCCCATGTCTGAGGAAAGTTCCAAAGTCTCAACGATAGAGGTAATGTTGTGTGTCCATGGTGTGATAAAGTTCATATGGGCCTATGTTTCAAAGGCACTAATGCTTGTTTCTATTGTGGCAAAGTGGGACATAAGAGGGAGGATTGTCCTCATAGGCGCACTAAGAGTAAAGTAGGTGATGGTGGGAGGGCTAATCTCAAGTGCCAAAGGTGTGGGAACTACTATGGTATCCAATGCTTGAAGAAGACCAATGCTTGTTATAGGTATAGTGAAGTGGGTCACAAGCTAGTTGATTATACATATGTTCGAAGGAAGTGCAAAGGTGGTCATGCTGATCAAGCGGCTCAAGAAGGGAGTGAGGTGCCTGATGTTGCTATCAGTATGTTTAAATTTCCATTGGCTTTGTTGTGTTGCTTTGATGGGCTGATGTACAACCATTTCTTTCGTTATTCTTTTGGTTGCTAGTGGGTTTCATGAGTGTCGCGAACTCTTTTTGGTATCCATCCCATTGGGAAACCTATTGTTGTTTGAAAGTTCATATGTGTTGTTCCATGTTCATATTGCATTAGGTTTTGCCTTATGATTTGTGGGGATGTGTGTGGCGAATTTTGATGTTATGCTTAGGATGGACTAGTTGCATGCATGTTGTGTCTTCCTTTGTGTTGGGCCCGTAGAGTTAAGTTCTAATTCTCTATTGAGTCCATCCTTGAGTGTGGCGGGGGGAGGGGGGTAGGGAGCTTGTAATGTGGTTGCAATGGGGTAAGTCTGTTTCTTGTCTTAAGGTATAATTGATCTCTAGGTTTCCCCCATGTTCTTATTGCATATGGTCTTGACTTGTTATAGTTTTTGAACTTAGTTTGTTATATTTGAGGTCTTGAGGTGGTTCGGCTACTTGCTTATTGTGCCTCCTTTGATTGTAGAACCCTTAAATTTATAATATGATAGTGAAGAATGGTCGATCTATTTGGTTAACTACAATGGGTTAGTCACTTCTCTATGCTTGATCTTTGGTTTGGGTTTTGTTCCCAAGTAATGATGAAGATAGGTGATATCCCTAAGTGTCTTGTCAGATTAGTTGGTCTCTAGTGATGATGTATGGATATATTTAGAACTTGTGAACCATTTGAGGGTAGTTTTGTAAATCTTGGGGGTAAGAGGAGTTGTATGCTAAGTATGTCAAGTGTGAAATGTTGTTAAAGGAACTTACCTCTCTAGGTCATCTGACATCTAAGGATGGTATTAAGATCGATCTTAAGTAGATGTATATGAATAGAAATTGGCCTAGACCTTTGACTCCCTTGTATATTAGCAGTTTCTTCGACTTACATGACTAAGTTGATCCAAAGGAAGGCTATGTTTCTGTGAACCATTGAGTATGAAAAGAGTTTCCAACTTTAAAAGATAAGTTTGTGTCCGCTCCTATTTTGTCTCTACCGGAAGGGTTGGATGTGTTTGTTGTGTAGTGTGATGTCGCCGGATTGGTTTGGGTTGTGTGTTGATGCAACATGGTTAGGTGGAAGTTTATGCTTTTAGATAATTTGAGATGCAATAGAAGGATTATCTTATCTATGACCTTGAGTTGGCCGTCAGGGCTTTCGCTTTGAAAATTTGACGTCATTCATTGTTTGCGGTGCATGTTGGTGTGGTTACCATTCACTAGAGTTTCTAATATGTTTTCAGCCAAAGGGACCTTACTTTGAGACATAGGAGGTTGTTACAACTTATTAAGGATTATGATATCAGTGTGCATTACCATCCTGATTAGGAAAACGTATTGGAGGATGCTTTGAGTAGGGTGTCTATCGGTAGACTAACTCATATTAATGGTGGTGATAAAGGAGATAGCTAGGGAAGTGCATCGGTTGACTAGATTGGGGGTTAGGTTGGCAAAGGGTGGTGATGGTGATGTTGCTATAATGGATGGTTCTAAGTCTTCTTTGGTTGATAAGGTGATAGCAATACAAGATCTTGATCCATTCTTATAGAATTGAAGGAATTGGTGAAAGAGGGCATGGTGGAGGTTTTTCTCCCAAGGGGGAGATGGTGCCCTTAGGTACCAAGGTAGGTTGTGTGTGCTGTGTTTTGTTGGTTTGATAGAAAAGATCCTTGATGAAAACCATAACTCTTCTTATTCTATCCACCCCGGTTCAACGAAAATGAATAGAGATTTGATAGAGGTGTATTGGTGGGGGGAGGCATGAAAAGGGTCGTTGCTAAATTCATTTCCGGTTGTCATAGTTGTCAACAATTTAGAGACCAAACATCAAAGGTGGGGCGGGCTAACGCAAGACATAGAGATTCCTACTTGGAGGTGGGAGGTGATTAATATATGTTTTTTGGTTGGATTTCCCGAGAATAAAAAGGGTTTTTATTCTATTTGGGGTATGGTTGTTAAGGTGAAGAAATAGGTTTACTTTTTACTGGTTAAGACTACTTATGGTGCCGAAGAGTATGCTAAATTGTACATTCATGAGGTGGTGAGATTACTTAAGGATATGCTTAAGGCTTGTGTAATATAGTTCATGGGTAGTTGGGATGATCATCTTCCATTAATTAAGCTTGTCGTTTGTGAGTCTTCATAGAGTGTTGAGAAAGATTAGTGAGGTAGCATACGAATGGGATTTGCCTTTGGATATGGTTATGGTTCATCCAATTTTTCATGCTTCTAAGTTGAGGGGATGTATTGGTGACTCAGTGCTATAGGACTCCTTGAAGTTGTGGTTCTTGTGATGGATGAGTTGAATTATGAGAAGGTATGGTGGAGACGTTATGTAAATATGAGTGAAGATTGATTGATAAGGATCTGGTGTTTGTTAAGGCTCTTTGGAAGGTTCGTCTAGTCTAAAGTGTCTCTTGGGGAGCAGGAATGGAAACGCAATACCCTTATCTGTTTTATCCTACTTAAGCTTATGATAACATGTCAAGTCCTTTCATGATTCCAAGCCTTATACTTCAGCCTCTATGTCATTTGCATGCATCCATGTTTATATTAATGAGTTCATGACGATTTTTGACACTTATGTTGATGTTTTATAAATGGTGTTTTAAATGTATTATTGCATTCTTGTTAGGGATGATCTATTCATGATTACTCTTCTCATATAAGTTTCTTTGACATTTACGGACAAATGTTCCCAAGGGGGAGATATTGTAACGACCCAAAAAAATGGCTGAAATTATGCCTCGGAAGTTCTTGAAATCGTAATTTCCATACATCTCAAAATCCATTCGTGATATCAAAAATTAGACTTCATATTCTTGTTCATGGTGTCAATTTGAGTGGAAAATGGGTCTAATCCCGATTTAAGAACAAATAATCAGCAATTTCATTTTTTCATAATTTTTGATTTCTAGAATCAATTCGCTCTGGTACTGCGATGCACAGCCATCGTGGACATGTGTAAGTCTTGCCTTCACAATAGATCTGCATTGCGAACCAGACGTAGACTTGTGTATTTGCTGCTAGTGATTCTTATCTCCGACTAAGGGTTTTGGGTCTTGGACCTAAGTATTCCTAAACGTGAAAATACCTATTAACCATTTCTCACCCTCATATCTTTCTTAACATTTCCCAATGCTCATTCAAAGAAAATATTTTACTCCTGAATGCAAGTCTCAAAACCCTCTCCGGATCTAAGGATTTCCTCTCAAGCTTCAAGTCTCTGTCTCCAATCTTCATCAAGTTCATCTCCAGAGCAAAGGTTTGTGGGTTTCCTTCATGGGTTCCTTCCACCAATGATGACCAAGTCTCCTTTTACCCTAATTTTCATGACTTAAAGATGATTTATTCTTGGGTCTTATTTATTGTGAAAATCACTGCACGCTATGTTGGGGTTTATAAAATTGTGGGTGTTTGGCTATGTTTTGAGCTATGAAACCAAGGTCTATTGTAATATTTGTTGAAGGGTTTTGAAGTATATTACATGACAGTGTTACCAAGTACTCATTGAAGGTTTAAAAATGAATTTTATAGCATAATTTCACTCTTGAATTGCATGATTTTACACTAGCACTAAACACCCTCTATGCATTTGATAAAATGTTTGATTATGGTTTCTCAAGGAATTGAAGGTCCAATGCATGTCTTATGAGTTGAATGACTATATGATGATGAAATGTATATGAGGACTATATGATGATGAAGTGAATTTATGTATATGGTATTCTCTATATAGTGTTGGAATGTGACCATGCCCTACTCGGGGGTTGCGCTCCGGGTAACCTTATCAAGAGGTTCGTACCTTGATAATCTATCAGGGGGTTTGTACTATGGCATCACAGGTGGTAGGGTGTGACTATCCATCAATCCTGTTGTGGGTTTGTACCCATCAACCTATAGGGGGTTTTTATTCCTTCACCACGGGTGGTAGGGTACGACGATCTACCAACCTATCGTGGGGTTTGTACTCCGGCACAATAGGTGGTAGGGTGCGATGGTCCACCAACCTATCGAGGTGTTTATACTCCGGTATCACGGGTGGTAGTGTGTTATGATGCACCAACATATCAATGTGGTTTGTACCTCAATCACCAAGGGTTGTAGGGTTTGAGGATCCACCAATAGTTAAATGGTCTCTTCTTACACATATGTTATGTTCTATATAAGCATGTTTCACTTAAGCATTTATGATCATGCCATATTGTCACTATGTTATCTATTGTTTATCTCTATGTATTCTGACTATATCCCTATATCTTGTTGCATTGTATCCACATACTTAGTACATTTAAACGTACTAACGTATACTCTATGCCTACATGATATCACCACGTAGGAATTGGAGCACCATTTGATCATCATCCTCCACCATATGGCTAGTTCGATAACACTCAAGCGAGTTGGTGAGTCCTCCATTCTGGGGACATTGGCCTGTGTTCTTATGTTATGTATTTCTACACTCTATACTATGTCTTTTAGGGTGAGCACGGTTGTTTATACTATGTCTTTGAGGTAAGCACAGTTATTTTATACTATCTCCATTTTATAGTAGAGGTGTTGTTGGACATGATATGTATCTATGTTATGAGCCTTAACTCTCTCCTGCTTCTTGATGGTTATGCTATGGAAGTTTACCCTTAGTCCCAATCCCCTTATTTATTCTTATCTCTTATTGTCATTTATAATTTCTTCCTTGACCAAGGATGTGTAATAATATGCTATTAGGCTTGTTTGTGGTTCCTTCGAGTTGCCCATTCACCGGTCACGTCTAGGCCCTAGGCTTGGGTGGTGATAGGTGTAGTGGCTTTGATGGTTCTGAATCTTCTTTGGTTGAAGAGGTCTAGTTATGCAAGGCCTTGATCCCCGTCTTGATAGAGTTCGAGGTCTTGGTGTAGGATGGTAAGGTGGAGGCTTATCCCAAGGGAGAGGTAGTGTCTTTAGATACTAAGGTAGGCTATAGATCTTGGTGTTGATGATTTGGTTCTCTTGGGAGTCCCACCCATGAAGGTTGTGGTCCGGATGGTAAGAAAGGTAATTGGGTATATGGTTTGTCGGTTCTTATAGAGTGTTGAAGAAGCTTGGTAAGGTTGCAAGCGAATGGGAATTTGCCCATGGGTATGGGTATGGTTCATTCGGTTTTTTCATGCTTCTAAGTTGAAGGAGATGTGTTGGTGACTCTAATGCTATAGAAATCTTTGAGGTTGTGTGTATTGTGGAGGATAGGTTGGCTTAGGAGAGGGTCTCGGTGGGAATATTTGATGAATGGTTGAAAAGTTGATTAGTAAGGGTGTAGTGTTCATCAAGGCACTTTGGAAGAATAGTGAAGTCGGTAGCGTCTCTCGGGGATTCGAAGCGGGCATGGAAGGCAATATCTATACCACTTTCATTCTATTCAATCATATGATAACAAGCCAAGTCTTTTTATGATTCCAAGTCTTATGTTTCAGCCACTATGTCATCGTATGAATTCATGTTTATGTTGAAAAGTTCATGATGATTTTAACACTCATGTTGAGATTTTTGAAAATGGTGTTTAAGTGTATTGTTGCATTCATGTTGGGGCTGATCTCTTTATGATTACTCTTCTCATATACGTCTCTTTGACATTCAAGGAAGAATGTTCCCAAGGGGGAGATATTGAAACGATCCGAGCAAGTGCTCGAAAATGGGCCTCAGAAGAACTCAAAATCGTAAATTTATCTCAAAATTGTGCTTTATTTTTAAAATCATACTTCATATTCTTGTTCAAGGGTCAAAATGAGTGGAGAGAGGGTCTAACCCCGATATTAGAATGAACAAATCACAATTTCAAATTTCAAAGTGTCAATTTCCTGTGAGTTGTGAGCGTTTGTGGTGCAACACTCCACTGAGTAATTTTTGCACAGTTTTTCTTGTCCGGTCCAAGGCTTTTAGGTCTTGGGAATAAGCCTTCCCATGCGTGAAATATCTATATGTAGCCTTATTTCACCCTCATATTATCCAAGACATTCCAAAATACTCTCTCAAACACTTAGACAATATTTCATCTCCAAATTCCAGGTCTCAAAACTTATCTAGATCGTAAGGTTCTCATTCAAGTTTCAAATCTCAATCTCCAATCTTCTTCAAGGATTCTCCAAATACAATGTATGTGGGTTTCTTTAATGGGTTCCCTTCACCGATGATACCTGAGCTCTCTTTGACCTAAAATTGCATGATTTAAAGTAGATTTACTCATAGGTATTATCTATTATGAATTTCACTTCACACTATGTTGGGGTTTTATGAAATTATGGTTGTTTTTAGCATGTTTTAATCTATGAATCTATGGTCTATTGTGAGATTTGATGAAAGGATTTGATGCATATTGCTTGAGGGTATTACCAAGTATCTATTGATGGTTTTACATTGAATTTTCGAGCATCAATTCACTCTTGAATTGCATGATTTTACACAAGTACTACACACCCACCAAGTATTTGATAAAATGTCCGAATTAGGGTTCTTGTGTTATTGATGGTCTATTGCATGTTTATGAGTCAATTGGCTTATGGTGATAAAAGGAATGTATAAATATGTGTTCAAATCATTTAAAGCACCTATGGTATTGTAAGTGAAGTATTGGGCTCTCATGTTCGTTGTGTTCTTGGGAATGATTGATGAGTTATGGAGTCCTTATTCTAAAGTTAATTCTTTAGTGAATTGAGAAACCTACTAAAATGGGTTATGCACTATGTTATATGCTTTACCCTCTAGTACAAGGCTAACTTCTACATGTAGGGGTTGTGAACTATGTTGTACACCTTACCCTCATGTAGGAATCAATGCTACTCACTTACTCATATCTATATAAAGGTGTTATGAACTATGTTGTACTCCTTACCATCATGTATGATTTGAGGTTATGCAATGTGCTCATATGAAGGTGTTATGAACTATGTGGTACACCTCACCCTCATATGCAATGTAAGGTTATGTATTATCTCATGTACATATGTACGGGTTATGACCTATGCTACCTTCCACCCTCATGTGCTATTTATTATATCATGTACTAACCATTACCTACTAGAAGGGTTTATGACTCATGCTATATCCCTCAACCTCTTGTACAAGGTATTTGGATGATCTAAGCATGTCACCTTTTTGTGTTAAACAAGCTATGTAAGTATTATCATTTTCCAAACATGTTTTACTCCAAGTATTGATCATGCATGCCATGTTGCTAATATACTATCTCTTGCTATGATTATGCATTTTGATTACGCTATCTATCTCTTGTTGCATTCCTACATAATTGGTACATTCAAACATACTAACACATACTCTATGGCTACATGATATCACCATGTAGGAACCTGAGCCCCACTTGATCATCCTTCTCCACGTGGCTAGTGCGATCTTTCTCTTAAGCTAGTTGGTGAGTCCTCCATTCTGGGGAAAATACTTATGCTCTTATGTCATGTATTACAACTTTTTTCCTTTATTGTATATTTTGACTATGAGAGTAAGCCTGGTTGCTTGTCTTGGCCCTCCCTAAGTTCTATATTTAGAGGTGTAGTTAGACAATATATATATTGATGCTCTGAGCTTTGACTCTCTTGACTCTATAATGTTTTATGCTATGAATGATATCCCTTAGCTCCGGTTATCCCTATTTAAAATCTTATATTGATATTTTATTGCTTCCGCGACCAACGATGTGTAATGATATGTTAAGAAGCTTGCTTGGGGTCCCTTCGGGTTCCCCATGCGCCGTGTCTCATCTAGGCCCTAGCTTGAGCCATGATAATAGAGTTAAAAATGGCTAAATATAGGTATTTTCATGCATAACTGGGCATGGGGCTATGACCCCAAAGCCCTTGGGCGGAAATGAAAAATTAAGGAAAAACTTAAAATGGTCTACGACACGGACCCAATGCTGAGGGCAAATTAACACTTATTTGCGCCACAGGCGCATGCCATCCTGGGCATGAATAGACACTATATTACGAAAGTTAATTTTTGCTACGGGACCTCCAAAATCAGGGTCATATGTATTTCCCACTCAATTCTTCCCCTTGACCAAGAATATGAAGTCGGATTTCTGATATCATGTACAGATAGTAAGATACACTAAAATTATGATTATTGACATTTTCAAAGAATATTTTTGGGGCATTTCAATATCTTTCCCTTGGGAACATCCGTCCCCGAATGTCAAAGAAACATACATAAGAGAAGTAATCGTGAAGATTTCAGCCCTACAAGAATGCAACAAACACATTTAAATATCATTTTCAAAAATCTCAACATGAATGTCAAAAATCACCATAAACTTGTCAACATGAACATAAATGCATGCAAAATAATATAAGGGCTGAAACTTAAGACTTGAAATCATATAGGGTAGTTAAATTAGTACATTAGGTTTGAGTAGAGTGGGACAGATATGGATATGGCTTTCTCATGTCTACCTCGGCTTCCCATGCGGCAGTTTCAATTTGTTGGTTCCTCCAAACGAACTTGACAGAAGATACATCTTTTTTCTCAACCTCTTCAATTATGTATCCAAAATCTCCACTAGGACCTCCTGAGAAGTCAAATTATCGTCTACAACACCCACAAAATCCAAAGGCACTATGGAATTAGGGTCACCGACACACTTTCTCAACATGGACACATGGAAGACTAGATGAACCATGCCTATCTTCATAGGCAATTCCAACTCATATGCAACCTTACCAATCCTCCTCAAAAATGTATAAGGACCAATAAACCTTGGGCTTAACTTCTCCTTCTTGCCAAATCGAACCACACCCTTCATAGGTGAAACATTCAATTAAACCCGGTCACCCACCTTACACTAATGATCTTTTCTCCTCACATTGGAGTAGGACTTTTGTTTACTTTAGGCTGTTTTGAATCTCTCCCTGATCAACCTCACCTTCTCTAAGGATTCCTTAACAAAATTCGGACCTAACAAAGACATTTCTCCCACCTCAAACCACCCAATCGAGGATGTACAACGCCTACCAAAAGAGCTTCAAAAGGAGCTATATTAATGCTTGAGTGGTGGATGTTGTTGTAAGAAAATTCAATGAATTAAAGATATTCATCCCAACTACCCTTAAACTCTAAAACACAAGATCTAAGCACATCCTCAAGAGTTTGGATTGTCCTCTTGGGTTGGCCATCGGTTTGAGGGTGAAAGACTGTGCCAAGCTTAACCTTGGTACCAAGACCCCTTTGGAAGGACCTTCAAAAGTGAGAAGTGAATTGAGCACCACGATCTGAAATGATGGAAAAGGGCACCCCATGCAATCTAACCAACTCATGCATATATAACTTGACATAATCTTTGGCATCTAATCTTGACCAGTAGGAAGTGAGCGGACTTTGTTATCCCATCCATCACAACCCAAATAGAATCAAAATGTTTTCTAGTCTTAGGAAACCCAACCACAAAATCCATGTTCATGCCCTCTTACATCGAAGTCAGAATCGCTATATCTTGGGCTACGCCGCCCGGCTTTTGATGTTTGGATTTCACTTGTTGGCAATTGTGAAATCTGCATATGAACTTGGCAATATCTCTGTTCATACCACCCTACCAAAACAATTCCCTCAAGTCTCTATACATCTTTGTAGAATCGTTGTGAATGGAATAGGAGGAATTATGGCCTCCCTTTAAGATCAATTCTTTCAAATCACCTACATTTGGCACAAACACTCTACCTTAGTACCTAAGGGAACCATCTCTCCCTTGGGAGAAAACCTCTAATTTACTCTCACCAAGACCTTCAACTCTAGCAAGGTGGGGTCAAGTTCTTATTTTGTCTTTACTCCTCAATCAAGGAAAACTTGGAACTATCAACAACCACTACACCACCAATATCAACTTCATCCAACCTAACCCCCAATCTTGCCAACCGATGAACCTCTCTAGCCGCCTCTTTGCTACCATCATCAACATGAGCTAGACTACCTATAGACACCCTACTTAAAGCATCAGCCACAACATTAGCTCTGTTGGGGTGATAATGCACACTCATATCATAATCTTTAAGGAGATCTAACCACCTTCTTTGTCTCAAGTTAAGATCTTTTTGGGTGAACACATATTTGAGACTCTTATGGTCAGTGAACACATCAACATGAACTCCATACAAGTAGTGACACCAAATTTTCAAGGCAAATACCATGGTCACCAATTCAAAGATCATGGGTGCGATAATCCTTCTCATGCACCTAAAGTTGTCTAGAGGCATATGATATCACCTTACCACTTTGCATCAAAACACACCTCGAACCAATTTTTGATGCATCAAAATGCACAACAAACTATTCCAATAGAGAAAAGATATGAGCGGAGACAAGCCTATCTTTCAATGTTTGGAAACACTTTTCACACTCATTGGTCCACACAAATTTCACCTTCTTTTGTGTCAATTTAGTTATGGGTGAAGCAATAGAAGAGAAACCACCTTAATGCCATCACCCAACACCACATAACTTAGAAACTTTTCAAACCCAAGAAACTTCTAATGTCTGATGGAGTCAAAGGTCTAAGCCAATTTCTAATCACCTCCATTTTCTTAGGATCCACCTTAATGCCATCACCCAACACCACATGACTTAGAAAAACAACCTCTTTCAACCAAAACTTACATTTCTCATATTTTGCATACAACCTCTCCTCCCTCAAGATTTGAAATACCACCCTCAATCCTCACTATGGGAATAAATCAAGATATCATCAACAAAAACCACCACAAACAAGTCAAGGTAGAGTTTAAAGACCCTATTCATAAGATCCATAGATATAGTCAGTGCATTAATCAACACCAAGGACATAACCACAAACTCAAAGAGAGCTCATACCTAGTCCGAAAGGCTATCTTGGGAATGTCACACTCTCTCACTTTCACTTGGTGATACACATACCAAAGTTCTGTCTTAGAAAAGTGACTAGCCCCTTGAAGTTGATCAAAAAGGACATTAATCCTTTGTAGAGGGTACTTGTTCTTTAAGGAGACTCTATTAAGTTGCCAATAATTAATGTACATTCTCAGAGAAACATCCTTTTTTTCACAAAACATTGGTGCACCCCAAGGTGACTTACTAGGCCTTATAAAACCCTTCTCTAACAAATCCCTCAATTTCTCCTTCAACTCTACCAGGGCCATACGGTAAGGGGTAATAGAAATGGGTTGAGTATTGAGAAAGAGGTCTATCCAAAAGTCTATTTCCCCTTTAGGGAGGAACACCAAGAAGCTCATTTAGAAAGACATCAAGAAACTCATTAACCACCAGAACCGACTCAATAGAAAGGACTTTGGAATCGACATTCCTAACGCTCACAAGTTGATAGAGACAACCCTTAGAAATTAACTTTTCGGCTTTAAGGCATGAAATGAATCTATCCTTGACCACAACATCACAACTTTTTCCACTTAATGATGGGTTCATTAAGAATCAAAATTTAATCCTATGGGCTCTACAATCAATAGAAGTATAATATGCATGCTATCAGTCCATCCCAATAATGACATTGAAATCTATCATATCTAATTCAACAAAATGACAAGGCAAGATTTTATGGAAAATTAACACGGGAAAATTTCCATAGACCCTTGTCGAAACAATGGACTCACCAATGGGGGTAGACACTTCATAAGGCTCACACAACAATTCGGGACTAAATGAAGCTTTTTGGCAACAAAAGAAGTAATAAAAGAAAGAGTCGCATCTGGTATATTAATGCATACACATCAAAATAAAAAACCTTTAACATACCGGTGATGACATTGGATACCTCATCTACCTCTTTTCTCCCTTTAAAAGCATACTATCTATTTTGCCTAGGAGGACCCCCTTGTTGGCCTCTTCTTCCCTTTGGACCCGCATTTGTTTCTTGTCCTATGGGTGCCTATGACAATCAATCACCTTATGACCTACTTCTCCACAACTATAGCAATCATTAGAGTTCTTCAAACGTGCGTCATTATAGCTCCTACCACCTCTTTAGGACATAGCGTTAGGCACCACACCACTACCACCATGGAATCTAGGGTTGTCATTAGCAAACATTCTATTACGAGCATTGGAGGACCCTTGTCCTTGGGACTTGTGGCCTTGAGGAAATCAGCCACCCTTGGAATTTTGGAATCCCCCTTCAAAATAAACCTTCTTGGACTCACCACTTCTTCTTTTTCTAAGCTTTTCTCCATATATTTATTTGGTATTTGTCATGAGGCCAGACAAATCCATATCACCTATTAGCATGGAAGTACGACACTGCTTATTAACCAAGTGGGACACACCCAATACAAGTTTGTTCATCCTTAACCTGGGCTCGGCAACTAATTGTGGGGCATACTTGGAGAGTTGGTTGAACTTGAGGGCATACTCACTCACACTCATGGAACCTTGCTTAAGATTTATAAACACTATCATTTTAGCCTCCCTTATCTCAATAGGAAATAACCAATTTAGAAATGCTACTTTGAACTCCTCCCAAAGGATAACATTATCATTCCCTTTCTCCATTTTTTACTGTGTTAACCAAATTTGGGCCATCCCTTTCAGTTAGTAGGCTGCCAACTATTTTTTCCTCTAAATTAACCCCCATAATGGAATACACCTTATACAACTCATCACTGAATTCTTGGGGATCCTCATCCACCTTGGACCTATAGAACTACAATAGATTCATCCTTGTAAAATCCGTCACCCTTGAGCCTGGAGTAGGAGCATGAGGGGCTTGTGTCCCATGGTTTATTTGGTTGGTCATAGCATAAGCCAACACGGTGATAACATCTCCAAACTCATCATGGGCCAGTCCCCCATCTTGAGGAACTTGAGGAGCGGGAGGGTTCGATTGCTCCTCGGGTGAATGGGCTCTCCTTAGTCTCCCTCTTGGAATAAGCATGATCTAAAATATCAAAGAACAGCCATTAGAAGAAAGATTTACCATAACTTCTATAGAACGATATAGACCATAAAGAAGGGGAACATTTCCTAAAACAACTCATAGCCTCTTACTCATAGTTGTGGTGCACCTCACAACCATGAAAAAAGTCTAATCGATGTAGTGTGTTGGATTCTGAGGACAATTAACAACCTAATGCTCTGATACCAAGGTTTTAATGACCCAAGCCTAGGTCTTAGACATGACATGACGAATGGGTAAGTACAGGTATGTCAACCCCCGACAAGGTGGTCAAGGTATCTACCCCTCAACATAGTAGTATGGGTATGTTACCCCCCGACAAGGTGGTCAAGGTATCTACCCCTAAACATAGTAATATGGGCATGTCACCCCTGACAAAGGGGTTGAGACATGTCGCCCCCTCAACAACATGATTGGGCATGTCACCTCCTAATAAGGTGTGGTAAATTTGCAATACTATGGGTATTTTTCATGAAATCAATACATACATACAATCCCTTAATCATCATAAAATGACTTTGCTTATAGACTATGTAGTAGGCCATCATTAACTTGAGAATCCTTGTCAAGAAATTATATCAAACACTTGGTAGGTATACAATGCTAGTTCAAAATTTTGCAATTCAAGAGCGAAATGATACAAGAAAACTCAATGTAAATCAATCCACAAACACATAGTAAAACCCTTATGTATGATACCTTAAAATAAATCATCAAGTATCATAATAGATCATAGTTTGACAGTTCAAAACAAGCATAGTCACAATAGTCAAACCCTCTTATAATATAAACTTGAAATAGGTAGACATGTCTTTAACATCAACATTTCATAAAACCCTATCATAATTCATAATTATAACAATAATAAGTAACACCTATAAGTAATACAACTTGAAAACATGTAATTTTCATGAAATGGATTGTTGGAATCCTTGGGTTAAGGGACCAAATGGATAAAACCCACATACCTTAAACTTTAGTTTTCTTTATGTAGACTTGAAGGAGACTTGAAGCTTGAATGGAGTTCTTGAGATCTAGAATCAAGCTTGGGACACTTGAATTTTGAGGAAATATTTGGTTAAGTATTAGAGAGGGTTGTGAGAGGGTCTTGAGTGATATATAGTTGAAAAATGGCTAAGTATAGGTGTTTTCACGCATCAATGGGCATGGGGCTATAACCCAAAGGCCCTTGGGCCTAAATGAAAAACTAAGGAAAAACTTGAACTGGCCCGTGAAGGCAAATTAACACTGATCCGCGCCCCAGGTGTGTCATGGCCTGGCAGGGACAAACACTTTTTTGCAAAAATTATGAATATTGTTTTCAATATGGGTCCTCTAAAATCGGGGTTATACCTATTTTTGAGTTAATTTTACCCAATGATCAAGAATATGAAGTAGGATTTTCGATATCACGCATGGATTTTAAGACATACGGAAATTACAATATGGGTATTTTCAAACCACACTTTTGGGGCGATACACGAACCTAGGGCATAATTGTCACATGGATAATGAGACACATATAGTCACCTCATCCAAATCATCTGCACATGTCAAGCGTATCATAGGTAATGACATAAAGACAAAATAGAAAACTAAGGGAAACAGGGCTAATGACTATAACATAAAAGCATAATGAGATGAAAAAACCAGATACAACCATAGCATGTATCCAAAAATACCTCTAACATAGACTTGGTGGGGGCTAAGGCATTTTCAAGCTCACCCTCAAATATAATCGTAACAAAAGAAATTATAGAATAGAAAACTAAAATGTCTTAATACATCAAGCTTGAAAGAGACAAGGATATCGTCCCCAAACTAGAGGACTCACTAACTTCCTACTTCAATGATCCAAAACTACCCACCTGGAGGATTTCAAGGAGCAGCCGTCCTTACATGGTTAAATCATGTAGGCATAGAAGTATGTATCAGTACTATGAATGTATTGGTATGTAAGTATGTAATGAATGACATGGAAACAATGAAGAAATGATTCATGCTAAGTCTAACATTAAAATCACACATTTACAAGGGTATAAGTAATTCATAATCAAGCCCATAATATTTAAACAACAAAGGCAACTTTAGAAAGAACTTAGTAGAGTGCATGGATGAACAAAGTCGTGAATGAGGACATCATATAAACTTGGAACATGCGTACGGATCATCATTTACACATTTTACTTTAGCAACAAAATTTGGATATTTCTAGACGAGGAACCTTCTTCAGAAAGGTCTAAAGGGTAAGCTAAGACTATAGAATGTTCTTGTGAATTATGGCCCCTAATGAGATAAAATCAGGAAAACAATCGATTGGAATAAAAGAAACCAGTAAAAAAGTAGCTACTGGGTTTGCTATGACTTTTTATTATCGTCCGACAATTACTGAGGCCATAAAACATGAGATAATGCATATGAGAAGTAAAGAACTTACCCATACTTGGATACTGATGAGGCATATAGACTTAGGTTAGTCCGAAAACACATATTGTTATAAATAATTAAAATATTAATATCCTTGGGTGAACAATTCATCACTTCACATAAAGGACAATTTTATTATGAGAAAAACATTAGTTCTTATAATGGAGACAACCTTACATACTTAAAAGGACATAGTCACACACCTTTAGCAGAAATACTATTTACATGTGAAATGATGAGTCATAGGAACGTTAAAATATGTTTGGACACAATAAGAAGGAATCATCATAAATCATAATAGGAGGGCACCTTTGGAACATGACGAGGACATTAATATATGTGAGAGCAGCCAACCAACATAAAACATTTGAGCTAAACCATGGAGTCCCGATGTTTCACCTACACTAGAAGAAAGGGGGAGACACTTGCCAAGGTAACCTCATAAGATGCCTAAGTGGATCCACTGATGCTAATTATTAAGAAAGCCTCCACTAACAGATAATCTAGAAGTAAAACCCTACTAGTGGGTGACTCATATTCCCTATGGTGGCACGTAATTATGGGAGAATGGGATTCTACTAATGGTCTCATGCCTATTCTAACTGGTAGCTTTCACATTCATCCCAAGGTCTACTTGATGGTAAGTAAAACACTCACAGAATAATCATAAGAATGAATTATAGAGTCATATAATATGGAGAAGTGTTTTACTAACCCATCCCATAAGCATTTAGAGCATAAATAATCATCTTAAGGATATCTCTTAAATGTTGTCTATGCCTAAACTAACAAGCTATATATCATTACCTCATAATCGTAGATAAGTGGGAGAACTCACATCTCAATCATTCATTAATTGTTGACTTTAATACTATTCTAATAGCATGTCATGTCATGGGATATCTCATGATGCAATGCACTAATACATGTAAATTAGCTTTAAGATCTTTAAATTTAAAGGAAAGATGCATACTTATATGTATTCATGACAACCAACCTATACTTGAAGCAACCCTTAAACGAATTCACAAACCCATTACTTGAAATCAATAAGATATATGAGTCAATACATCAATTCATGAAATTTATGTGATTTAGACTTCATTCATATACAATAAAATCAAAGAAAGTATGAACTTAAGTAAAATCAACCAACCCTCCATCAACTTTATAACCCAAAATTCCAAAAGTAAGGAAAAATCATAAATAACTATGGAATCATGAAAATTACTAGCAATCCAAGTGTAAGAGTAGTAGAATTCACTAATTTAAAAGATAATCTAAGCACTTCATATCATAACCTTCATAATCCCGAAATTGGCTAGTAACGAAACATCAAATCAATTTATAAATTTCAAGTAAGTCAACTTAGTTTACAGTTTCTCATGCATATAGGTAGTAAAATCTATCAATTTAATGCCAATTTTACGAAACTCATCAAATATCTTTAAATCCCTAACCTCCATAATATAGGAATGTAGGAAATAACATCCTTCCAATGAAATTAAAAATTATTTCATAATAATATAGGTTAACTAACATCAGTAAATTCATAATTTAACCAATTGGAATCATAATATTAAAATCCATAAAGAATTGCATACTTTAAATTAATGATAGAGTAAAAATAATTTGGGTCTCCATGGGTGAAATGAACCCATGGATGAAACCCACATACCTTGGTAGAAGAACTATGGACGAACCTTGATTTGGTAGAAGAACTTAAAATCCTAGGTTGGTTTTCTCTTGAACTTGAGGAACAGAGATCTTGAGGGAGAGTTAAAATATTTTGAGCTGAATAGTTTGTGTAAGAGAGTGCTGAGTGTATTAGTATAGATATGATAGGGTAGAAAGGTCCAAACCTCCCCTGAGCTGTGAAATTCCCCTCACGTGCTTCGGAATGCCCCATAATCATAATTTCTATATATCTCAAAATTCGTACGTGATTTCAGAAATCTAACTTCATATTCTCGATCAAGGGAAAAATTGAGTAGGGAATAGGTATAACCCAGATTTTAGAAGACCCATAGAGAAAAATAATTTTCGCTAATTGTTGAATTCCAGTGGATGTCCATGCCATGGCCGGGACGTGCTAGGGGTGCAGACTAGTGTAAATTGAAGTTTGCATCTGGTTTGTGTCGCGCTAGTGGCACAGAGCAGTGTGACATTTTCCTTGGTTTATCTTATTTCGCCCAAGGGCATTAGGTCATAGCCCCATGCACACATAAACATGAAATCACCAATACTTAGTCATTTTCAACTCTATTACTCACAAAAACCTCTTTAAAACCTCTCTAAGACTATCAATTCTCTCATTCAAATCTAAGAATTTCAAGCTCAAATTTGGTGCTCAAGGACCCATTTCAAGCTTTAATTCTACTTCAAGGATTCCTCAAGGAATTCAAGGTTTAAGGTATGTGGGTCTTCATCCATGGGTCCTTATACCCATGGAGCCCAACCTTCCTTTTACATGAAAATTGCATGTTTTCAAGTGGTATTACATATGGGTTTCTCTTATTATGGATTAGGAATATAAATTATGGGGGGGAGGGGGTTGTAAAATATTGAATGCTTATGTATGACTATCTATTTCAAACTTGTTCCATGAATTGCTTTTGTGTATTGAGACTATCCAAATTTTGAGCTACGAAAATATGAACTATTATGAGCTTTTGTGATGGATTTCAAGGTACTCTACATGAGGATTTTACTACATGTTGGTGGGTTGATTTGCATTTAGTTTACTCATATAATTTCACTCTTGAATAGTATGATTTTGAACAAGTATCATGAACCTACCATGTGTTTGATAAAATGACGTTACAAGAATTCTCAAGTTATTGATGATCTATTACATGATTTACAAGTCAAGTGACTTAATGATGATTAAAGGAACTCAAGCTTGTATTGATTTCATGAAAAGAATCTATGATGTGGCAAGTATCAAGTTAAGCCCTATTTCAACTTTTACCTCTTGTGAGCCATTCATGTTAAAGCAAGGGATCATGTATGATTATTATCTACTATCATGTTCATGTTAGGAAGACTAATGGAGGTCAAGCATATTTAAGAGCTACTCATGTCATGTTATCATGTTTCTTATAAGTTATTCAAGTTATAAATATTTTAAGTATTTCGTGGGATTAGACTTAGCACCGATTGAGGCTTAAGAGGGGGTTTGATTCAAGGGGTCCTTATAGAAAGTTTTTAGACTCTAAACTATGTGACACATATGATTATATAAAATCCCTTTTGTGGTTTCTAGTGGATCCATGTAGTTACACCACACCTTGTCGGTGGGGGTGGGGTAGGGGCGACATGCCTCAATCACCTTGTCGGGGGAAGGGGGTGACATGCCTTAGAATATTCATATTATCATGCATGGTTTACCTTGGCAAGTACATAACACCTTGTCAAGGGGTTGACATACCACAATCACCTGGTTGAGGGACTGACATGCCTCGATCACCTTACCAAGGGAGTGATAGACCTTGGATTACAAGTCGTAGCTTGCTTGATTTATATCAGTTAAGATCTCTTCCCACACATGTATTATGTATTATGCAAGTTAAATGTTTTACAAACATGTTTTATTACAAGCATTGATCATGCCTGCCATGTTAAGATTATATATCCATCGCTTATGATTATGCATCTTGAATATATTGGCTAATGTTATTGTTGTATTGTATCTAGCATACTTAGTACATTCAAAGGTACTAATGCACACTCTATGCCTACATGATATCACCATATATGAACCGGAGCTCCTTTTGATTATCCTCCACCATGTGGCTAGTTCAATTCTTGAAGAAAGCTTTGGTGAGTCCTCAAATCCAAGGACAATATCTAATTACTTCATATTATGTTGAGACTCCTTCTTATGTTGAATAGTTATTACTATAAGGGTGATCCCGGGAAGTGTCTTGGCCCCTATTCTATTCTAATTTAGAGGTGTTGTTGGATATTAAGATGTATTTATGCTATGAGCTTGCCCCTTTATGCTTTTGTGATTATCAAAGACTTCCCTCAGTTCCGCTTCTCTTTTTCATTATATCACTTTCTAATGTTTATTTGCTTTCACGACTAAGGATGTGCGAATGCTATGCTAAGAGGCTTGTTTGGGTTCCCTTCGGGTTCCCCATTCGCCGTGTCACATCTAGGCCCTAGGCTTGGGTCATGAAAATCTTGGTATCAAAGCAGTAGGTTGTTAATGGTCCTCGAAAATCCAACAAACTGTGCCGATTAAATTCTTATTCATGGTTGTAAACCGCTCCACAACTATCAATAAGAGGTTATGAGGCACTATAGGAAATGTTTCCCTTCTTCATCATATAGGTCGTGCTTTAGATATAAAGATAATGCTTTCCCCCTAATGAATGCTTTTGCTCTGCTACATAATACTGATACCAAGATGAAAGCTAAGGAGAGCCCTTACATGCGAGGAGCAACTGACCCCTCTTTCTCCACAAGATCCTCAAGATGGAGGGGTAGCCCACAATGAGTTTCGATATGCCATCAAAATGTTGTCCCATGTTATGACCAACCAAATAAACTAAGGGATCCAAGTCCGTCATGCTCCCACTCCAGCCTCAAGGGTGAGGGATTTCATAAGAAAGAACTAACTTGAGTTCCATGGATCCAAGCTCGAAGAGGATCCCCAAAAGTTCATCCATGAGGCGTACAAAGTGTTATCTATTATGTTGGTCAATTTGGAGGAGAAAGCTAATTTAGCAGCCTACCAACTCAAAGGTATGGCTCAAATTTGGTACACCCAATGGAAATTAGAGAGGAGAGATGATGATGCTATTTCTTGGGAGTAATTAAAAGCTGCATTCCTCAAATTGTTCTTTCCTATCAAGTTAAGAGAGGTTAAGATGATGGAGTTCATGAACCTTAAAAAGTTTCTATGAGTGTGAGGGAGTATGCCATCAAGTTCAACAAGCTTTCCAAGTATGCTTCATAATTTGGTGGCTGACCCTAAAGCTAGAATGAACAAAATTTAATCGGGAGTGTCCAACTTGGTTAATGAGGAATATCGTACCACCATGCTAGTGAATGATATGGATTTTTCTTGGCTCATGACATATGCCAAGCAATATGAGGGGGAAAAGCTTAGAAAGAGAAGAAGTGATAACAACAAGGGGGCTCAATTTAAGGGTGTTTTCCTAGGTTCTAAGGGTGGCCAACTTTCTCAAGGTCACAAGTTTCAATGCCAAGGGTCTTCGAATGCTTCTTATAAGATATTTGCTAATGATAATCCAAGATTCAAAGGTGGTGGAGGTAGAGTGTCTAATCCTAGGTGCCAAAGATATGGTAGGAACCATAGTGGACCATGTTTGAGATACACTAATTCATGCTATAGTTGTGGTGAAGTGGGTCACATGGTTCTTGATTGTCCTCATGCTCAGAACAAAGGTATAGATGGTCGTCCTTAATGACAAGGTGCTAATGCGGGTCCAAGAGCAAATGGAAGGCCAAGAAGGTGGTGCTCCAAGGCAAAATAGGTTATATACCCTCTAAAGAAGGCAATGGGTGGATGAGGTGCCCAATGTCGTAACTGGTATATCAAAGGTTTTTAACTATGATGTATATGCATTGATAGAACCGGATGCCACTCTTTCTTTCATTACTCCCTTGGTTGCCAAAAAGCTTCATATGAATCCCGTATTGTTGTGTGAACCTTATGAAATGTCTACCCCTATTGGTAATTCCATTGCTGCTAAAAAGAGTATATAGAAATTGTCCCGTACTCATATTGCTGAAACGACCCAAAAATTGCCCCAAAGTATGCCTCAAAAGTGCCCAAAATTGTAATTTCCATATATCTCTAAATCTGGGCATGGTATAAAAAATCGGACTTCATATTCTTGTTGTGGAGGTCAAATTGAGTGGAAAATAAGTCTATCGCAATTTATGAGAAATCGTATAAAAATTTGAAAATCACAAAATGCAATTTCCATAGAGCTTTTTGCGCCCTTGGCGTGACGCATCAAGGCCGTGCTTTAGTTCTTTTTGTGGCAAGTTTTCTATGTCGGTCCAAGAATTTTGGATCTTTGGACTAAGTGTCCCATATGTGATAATGCCTACATTTAGCCTTATTTCACCCTCATATCATTCAAGACATACCTAAATACTCACTAGAATACTTAGCCAATATTTCATCTCCTAAATTCAAGTCTCAAACTCATCCGAATTTCAAGGTACTCACCCAAACTTCAAGTCTCCATCTCCAATCTTCATCAAGCTATTCTCCAAAGCTAAGGTATATGAGTTTCTTTCATGGGTTCCTTTCACCCATGATACCCTGGCTTTCTTTTACCTAAAATTGCATGATTTAAAGTTTATTTACTCATAGGTCTTATATATTATGAATTTCACTGCACACAATGTTGGGGTTTCATGAAATTGTGACTATTTTAGCATGTTTGAAGCGATGAATCTAAGAGCTAATGTGCGTTTTGATGAATGGTTTTGATGTATAATGCTTGAAGGCGTTACGAAGTATCTATTGCATGGTTTTACTCTAGCATGACACACCTGTCAAGTGTTCGATAAAATGTTTGGTTCTAGTTTTCTTGAAGATTTAAAGGCTCAATACATGTCTTATGAGGGAAAACTTGGGAATTGTGTTTCCCATGATTCGTTGACTCAATTACCCTAGACAACATAACCCTGATTGGTATTTCTCATGCAAGATGGTAACTTAGTTTCTTCCAACCCTTTTGCTAAGGTAAAGATCAAACTTCACCATGGTGCTTTGATCAGCAACAATGGTGTGCCAACTAACTATTACCCATTGTCCCAGTCAACCTCCCCTTGGTTAGTTTAGGTTGATTAGACGAGAACACATCAATCAAATCTTGTAATTTTTCTTTCCTTTTCCTATTCATCACTGCCTTGGTCGGGATCGTAATAGTGGGTTGGGTTTGTGTTGGCCAACTCCAAACAATAATCAAAACAAAGGAAAATATACAATACATGAAAAACCTCAATCAAAGAAATGCAGAAAGTCAAGGTTATTTCAAGTTAATTGCTTAGCTACTCATGGCTAAGGCAAAATCAACAACAATAAATGTAAAAGATATAGTTGAGAGTTTATCTAAATCAATGAAGAATAAAAACACCTTCAAGTTAGAAACCACAAGTTTTGATAAATGGAAGATGAGTACAGTGTGATTTTTCATGCCCCCTAATATGGGTCTTCAAATTAAAAATTGAAATTTAAACTTAACCCTAGTAATAGTCAAGAGAGATTATTCAAGTGGAATCTCCAAAATATTCAAGTCTTCAGTCTTATTCTAAAACACTATCATTAAGTATTTATACTATTTTATAATTTACCCTAAAAATTAAATAGAAAATACAACTGAAAGCTGGTACTTCATGCAGATATGACTCATGGGGTGGCGTACGAGTCGTAATTGGGGTTTGGTAGTCAGTTTCTAGCATTATGGACTTGACATCTACGACCCACTTTTACAAGTCATTGCTTAGGCTACGACTCGTATGCTCCTTTCATAGTCTAGGCCTTTAGTTCTTGGTCCAAAGTTATTGCTCACTGTTCCTTGCTATAAACCCCACCCATACGAGTCATAATGAGACTTGCGACTTGTAGGGCTGACCTCCACATTGCAGCTTCTTAATTTTGCTCACTTTCTCATGCTACGAGGGTAGCTTATGACTCCTAGCTTAGGCTACGACTCATAGGGTGACTCATATGTCCTGTACTTAAGCAAAATCTGACATTTTCTCCCAAAATCATGCCAACCTATATTTTCTGCATAGCTAACACAAAAATACATAAAAACCATAAAAAGTCGCATTAAGAACTTATAAAATCCCTTGTCTTAGGCATCAAATATATTGTATTTGGATAACACATCAACACCCTCAACTTAGAATTATTGCGTTCCCTCAAGTGATGACTCAATCTAAGTACATAATGAGAAACACATAATAACTACTCTAATGTCATATACATCAATTAGATCCAATTTGGGCATCAAACTCTCAATTTTAAAACCTGATTGAAAATCTACCAAACAAACCAAGACATGATGATACATCTGACAATCCAACTATGACAAGTGGAGGAGTATCATCAATCCACAGTCATAGGACAAGTCACATGCCAATCATGCAATGCAAATGGTCTCATAGAAAAGAAGTCCTTATATTATACTCAATCAAAGTTAAGGGACTGTACAAGCATTCTTACTCTCACAAATGAGATTCATGCATGATAACTGACACCACAGGCTTGCCCCTATACTCAAACTCTAGACTGTTGACTAGTTAGGCTCAGATCACTTTAGGACATTAAAGGCTTGTAACGTAGGCTCATGGGGCTTTGGTAGGCATTTTAGTTAGGTAGTGACTAAATGCTATCCTTGAACCACGTTTTTCAGTACTTTTACCTCCACAACTAAACCATTATTATTTTATCCTCCCTTATTCTTCCTTTTTAAGCTTTTTCAGGTGCTTTCTTTTCCTTCTATCAGTTGTGCCTCATCTTCATACTCATTTTTGCTATTCTTTTCAATCTAAGACACTTTTCTTTTTATTTTTCTCTCACCCAACATATGAATCTTTTCTTCATTCTCTCTTTCCCAACGAACCATCCCATTTTCATTACTTTACCACAAGAAAGGCCACCCTCATTAGGCTTTTAACCTGAGGTGAAGTACATAATATCCATTCCCTAAACCAGGGACACTTTTGGTAGCCACCCTCAACTTAGGCTTTTTGCCTCAATCAAGGTTCACATGTTCACGGATAGACTAGTGCTAAAATCAGTGTACTTCACAAAACCAGATTAGGTTAGCTATGTGTCAAGAAAGTAAATATACATGTCAAGCTCAACTATTTGGAAC
Source organism: Solanum ossicruentum (assembly GCA_025774065.1). Classification (NCBI taxonomy): domain Eukaryota; kingdom Viridiplantae; phylum Streptophyta; class Magnoliopsida; order Solanales; family Solanaceae; genus Solanum; species Solanum ossicruentum. Next base: position 77,096 of record JAOTQR010086292.1, read on the forward strand.
AAAGGATTAACTATCACATTTGGTAGGTCATTTAGGCACAAGTGAGCTCACTAAAAGAATAATGGCCTAAGATCCTTTCCCAATCAACCACAATACTAGTCCAATCTTAGAGTAACAAGGTAAGTTCTGAGTCAGTAAACAATGCAAGAATATAGAAAAATAGGCTCACACACACATGGCATTACATATAAAATTAACATGGACTTATAGGTCATGTTTCGAGGTTCAACTTGCCTTCTCTTTATCAGCACAAACATTGCCAAATAAGCATATGCAAGATTGCATTGGCAACCAACAATCTCAAAAATTTTGAGGTTACCGAATTTTCAAAACATTCATAAAAGCATTTTCAAGATTATATATACGCCAAAAGATAGTAACTACAATGTATCTACAAATTGTCTACACTACCTAAATATGCCGGTTCGACAAAAATTAATAACGTCCACAAGGAAAAGAAACATGGCAAAAAAACCTTGGGATAAAAAATAGGTGAAGTTATAGACTCAAGACTAATCAAACTTCACCTTAATCCATAACTTCCCACACCCTACCAAAAGAAAATTCTTTGTCCTCAAAGTAAATATATATATACATATATACACCACAAACTAACAATTTAAAAACAAAAAATCCAAAACCTACTTAAAATCAACCTTCTAAGCCAAAACATTTAGAAATATCCAAAAATCAACATAAAGAAAATAATTGTCTAAAACAAGGAACAAAGTCTCTATAAGTAGAAAATAAGGACAGGGGTAAAAAATATCAAACACATGGTCCTCAAGCACTGACATCTATCTGATCCTAGGGGTCGTGGGACTCCTATAGTTCAAGCTTCTCCTCTGTGGTCCGAGATGCAGTTGTACCTGAGCTCCCAACTCCTCGTGCTATCTACTGATACCGATCTCTCTATATAGTCACCATAGCTATTGACTCTTGCACCACTACATTAGTAATCAACTCCTCCAGTGCTACAATCTCATTATCATCCCTCGGTCTTTTTTGGCTTATGACTGCATCATCAATTTGGAAGGGCCTTTTCTCGTAGGTATACAGGCGGTCAGCGAATAAGTCAAACACATCATCACCCATCGGTGCCTCTTCCATAACTGCTACCGAAGACGCTAACATCTTTAAAATGTTGGCCTTGAACCTGGACAGCTAATCCATCACAATAACCATATCAATGGGTCGTGCATCTTGGATTCTCTCATAGAACCTATCCTTGATGGCATTTACTTGGCCATCCACTACTCTAACTCTTTGATCTATCATCTTACGAGTATATGCCTTGGACCTCTCGTATGACTCCTAGACTGTTTGATGAACCTAATGTTTGAGTTGTCTCATCAACTTGCTCAGCAGGAGCTTTGTCTTTGCTAACATTAGCAGAAAAGTCTGAAAAGCAAAAGCAGACATAAGAGAATAGTCTGCGAAATCAACCTGAGTAGTGGGAGGTCCTAGTGTAGGTATGTCTGAGGATGGAATCCCCTCAGTATCAAAACCTCGATATAGCTGTGAAACAACTGGAGTAGAACTAGTAGTGGCTGGAATAGGCTCCTGAGTCTGCAACTTTAGAGGAAATGATCTGGAATAGGAGGGAAGATGCTTGCTGTAGGGCTACCGAGTTTTTATCAACCTTAATAAGCATGGGATCCATAGTATGCATGGCCTCTAATTGTGGGTCTAAGTGAAGGGAGACATGTACCCCTGCCTTATTAAAAAATTTGTTTATTTGGATGGGAAAAGGCAATCAAGTCTGGGTACGAATCGCCAACTCATGGATCTGCTCGTCATGACTCGAGCCCAATCAATCTCGTAGCCATCTAGAATACTAGGTAGTAGTACAACTCTCTCCAAGGTGATCACATTATGTGTCAAAGTAGGCCTGATGCGCCAATGGATAATAGAGCACAAAAATTTGGCCCTGAATGAGAGATGGGATTTCACTATTTGATCAACGTGGTTTGTGACCCACTTAGGCTCAAAACGCTCCTCAGATATCTGTCTAGCTATCCACTTGAGTAACGCGGTCTTCATCTCTACATTTGTCTTGCTCGTCACTTTCCTCATCTTTCCAATTCTATCATCATACCCTGCTATGGAACGAGGTACTCTGTAGTTTGGTCCGAACTGAACCCTCCTGATAGTATCCTCTGACATGTTAATAATTTCACTCCGGAGTAGAACATCTCGCAATGTCGGCCACTCTATAGGTTTCTTCCCTTTAGGAAGATCTTGAAGAATAGTGGCATAGTAGGCGGCATATAATTTTTGGAATAGATATAGGGCATACTTTCTGAACTTCTATGACAACTATCCAATCCCGTGGCGGTTCATCTCTTGGCACCCTACTCAATCCGGCGTCATTGAGTCTCGACTTATCATGAAATTGCCTAACAGGCTTTCCTTGATCCTTTGTTTCCAACTCCTTGTCATATATTTCCTGTAACACCCCACACCTTACAATATTGACACAATGCAAATGAAACATGACATGGTTTGATCAAATTAGCACCAATTTTCAAAAGTGCTTGAATCTTGTGTTAATGGGCTATATGTGCGTCTAACGCTTAAGAGGGGAGAGTGTATACATGTTTTGTGTCTAATTGAGAAGATTATGGACTTAAAATGAAGTGAGAGAATTTAGGTGCTTGTAGGACTTAGTAAGCAAGTAGGTGAGTCACCTACTTGCTTAGCTCAAATTTGTTAGCTAAACGGAGACGAGGCTCAACGTCGAATTTGTCCAAGTTCAATTACGAATAAAGTCTGTGTTAAGGGTGTAACTTTGTCCCATGTTTTAGCATCATAAATGGGATACATTTTCAGCCCAACAAGTATAACAAGAAGGGCCCAAAGACATCACAAAACATTTAACAACTTGGGCCCAAACTAAGTGAAGAAGAAAGCTGAAAATAGGCAGCCCAAGTCCATCAAGTTGGTGCTCCATAAAGGCCAAATTTTGAGGCACAAGCTACTGGAAAAGCAACCTGATATTGTGTGGCATAATATCTTCAAGAATTCAAGAGAAGGCCATCCAAGAACCCCTTTATAAAGGGCCCCAAAGCAGCTCCACAAGTGAGGTTCACTTGAGTTCACAAAAAAATAGTTTTGTTCTCTAAATTTCCTCTCAACTTTGTGAAGCATCCAAACTACTTTTATAGGGTTATTAAGGAGGATCTACACCTTTAAGACAAAGGTAAGTAATTATAGCTTTTTAGTTAGTATAGTTTCATCATGGAAAACAAGAAATAGATGCTAGTTACGCTTGCTGAAATTTGTTGGACAGATTCCGCGTAGAAAGTTGCTGCACCTTTCCCTTTTGTTTTGGTGATTTCTCGTTGCTTTTTAAGGTGTATTATGAAGAGAACTTGGTGTTCTTAACATTATTTGAGTTATAAACATCACCCAAAGGTGGCTGCCCTGATTTTGGTTTAATTTAACAATCGCGTTTTATTGGATTATCTTAAGCATTATGTTGATTGGAACTTGTGGACTGTTGGATAGAATGCTATCGCCTCACGTACTTAATGACTGATTCTCTACTGTTTGGGGACTGATTCAAGGATTTTTGTGCGTGTAAATGTTGCTGGAACAGTTTGGTTAAAGTTGGAATAGGTTTGGGATTGTCGACGTCGAAATGTAGCGAAGGAA
>JAOTQR010086301.1:0-35518 GCA_025774065.1 Solanum ossicruentum
CATTGTATTCTGGGTGCTGCTGCAGGTGCGGATAGTCAGTAAAACAGGGGAAACTCTGCCGAAATTTTGGTAGAGTTTGTATACTTACGGATGAGACTTGTGGTTGAACGTTGGTCTAGGTGTCCAATCGACACCAGTCATGGCCCTGGGGTTGGGTCATGACAAGTCATTTGACCCTAGATTAAATTAGTTCCCCAATATAAAATCGTGCATTGGGAAAAATGTTAAGCTTTGTTTAGGCCTGAATATGAGTCCAACCTATGGACTCATCAACACCCCCAACTTCACCTTCTGCTTGCCCTCAAGCAAGTCAAGCAATCAATTACTAAAGGATATTAACATTCAAATAACACATTTTTGCCTCTCAACGAAGCTTCCACAAACCACTTACACAATTTTGAGGCCTCAAGACAATACTAAGGAGTATGAAAACAAGCTCACAATTGCTCACGTGTTTGCAAGCTCATGCTCAAAACGATTCCACGTGTTCTTACTTTCAAGAATATTCTTCATGAACGCAAGACTTATGTCGTTGCATCATTCTAGAGGAATTACACAACACTCACACTCATAAAAGAGGAATGGCATGCATGATCATGCCCGTAGGCTTTCCTTTATTTTCGATTGATCAAGGATCCCAAGGGGTCTAACATAGGGTCACAACGGACTTGCTAAAGGCTTTTAATGTTGTCATAGGGATGGGTAGGAAATGTTCTGGACAAAAATGAATCGACCCTCCATGATTCCCCTTACCATCTCCTTATTTCATTTTTCACCACAAACCCACATCATTCAACCATTCTTTTCCCTCTTTTTCTTCATTCCACTTTCGCATTCTCTCCATGCCCATAAAGGATTTCTTTCATGTGTTTCAACTCTTTTTCTATACATATATATCAAATCTTTCGCTCTTTGCTTTTCTCACTTCCAGAAGCACTTAACCTTTATTAAAAATTGACCATTCACCATATAGGTTATCACACCCCCAAATTAAGCCTTTGACCTCAATTTTGACAAATCACAGAGGGTAAGTCTCAAACAAGGTTTCAGGATCAATAATTTTGAAAGGGATGGTTGTTAACATGGCTACCAAAGAAATGGGTTTAAGCTCAAGAGGGGACACTGAGGGTATCATTCATATCATTGGTTGGATTTTGGCTCAAGTGGGTATCAAAAAGATGGCTTTGATCATTTCTCAAAGTAAGTTCCAAATGACACCCTAATCAAGAGACTGATTGGGAAAAATCTATACCATCAAATACATGCATTCCAAATACAAACCACCACACTTGGCATAATAGATTTCGAATGCAAATAAAGACCCAACAACACTAGTTTGCGAAGAATGATCACAACTTATCCTAGCTCAACACTCACTTAGCCATAACAAGATGCTCCTAATCCATGCATGGATCATGTTCTAAGGGAAATATCTCCCCCTTGGGAGAAAACCTCCACTTTATCATCCTTAACCAAGGCCTTCAACTATAGGAAGGTGGGGTTAAGATCTTTTTTTGACTTTACTTCCTCAATCAAAGAATATTTAGAACCATCAACAACCACTACACCACTATTTTCAACTTTATTCAACTAACTCCCAACCTAGCCAACCGTGAACTTCTCTAGCCACCTCCTTGTCACCAATATCAATATGAGCTAAGCTACCCATGGACACTCTACTTAGAGCATCAGCCACAATATTAGCTTTGTCGAGATGATAATGTACACTCATCTCATGATTATTATGGAGTTCTAACCACCTTCTTTGTCTCAAGTTAAGATATTTTTGTGTGAACACATATTGGAGACACTTGTGGTTAGTATACACATCAACATGCACCCCATACAAATAAAAATGCCAATTTTTCAAATAAATCACCACGGCCGCCAATTCAAGACTATGGGTGGGATAATTTCGCTCATGCACCTTAGTTAAGTTGCCTAGATGCATATGCTATCACCTTGACATTTTGCATCAAAATATACCTCAAACCAATCCTTGAGGCATCACAATAAGCCACAAACCCTTCCAACCCTCTCGGTAGAGTCAAGATAAGAGCGGATATAAGCTTATCTTTCAAAGTTTGAAGACTCCTTTCACATTCATCTGTCCAAAAAAATTTTCCTTTTTTTGGGTCAACTTAGTAATAGAGGGAGCAATAGAAGAGAAGTCATTAACAAACCTTCGATAGTAACTCGCTAAATCGAAGAAACTCCTAATATCCAATAGAGTCAAAGGTCTAGGCCAATTTCTTATCACCTCTGTCTTCTTAAGATTCACTTTAATACCATCACCCCACACCAAATGCCATAGGAAATCAACCTCTTTCAAAAAAATTCACACTTTTTATATTTAGGAAAAAACCTCTCTTGTCTCAAGATTTGCAACACCACCCTCAAGTGATTTACATGTTCTTTCTCACTCCGAAAATAAATCAATATATCATAAATAAAGACCACCACAAATATATCATGGTAGGGTTTAAAGACCCTAGTAAGTTTCCAATAATCAATGCACATTCTAAGGGAACCATCCTTCTTCTTTACAAATAATACTAGTGCAACCCAAGGTGACTTGCTAGGCCTTATGAAACCCATCTCCAACAAATCCCTCAATTGTTCCTTCAATTCCTTCAATTCCACTGGGGCCATACGGTAAGGGAGAATGGAAATGGGTTGTGTATCGGGAAGGAGGTATGTACCAAAGTCTATTTCCCTTTCGGGAGGAACACTAGGAAGCTCATCGGGAAAGACATCAAGAAACTCATTTACTATCGGAATTGACTCAATAGGAAGGACTTTAGACTTAACATCCGTAACCCTCACAAGATAGTAAAGGCAATCCTTAGAAATTAACTTTTGGGCTTTAAGACAAGAAATGAATCTACCCTTGACCACCACATCACGAATTTCCCACTCAAGGACGGGCTCATTAGGGAATAGGAATTTAACCTTATGGGTTCTAAAGTCAATAGAAGTATAATATGCATGTAACCAATCCATCCCAAAAATAATATTAAAATCCACCATATCTAATTCAACAAAATCACAAGGCAAGACTCTATGCAACATGAACACGGGACAATTTCTATACAACCCTTTTAGCAACAATGGACTCACCCATGGGGGTAGACACTTCATAGGGTTTACACAATAATTCAGGATTCACATGAAGCTTTTTGGCAATAAAAGAAGTAATGAAAGAAATAGTGACACTTGGATCTATCAATGCATACACATCATAATGAAAAGCCTTGAATGTACCGGTGAAGAACCATGCCATGTCTGGTGACTTCTAGAGGGGTATGGTTGAGAATGTCGATGAGCATGCTCAAATTTCCTAGTAGCCCATGGATAATATCTTAACATGTGATCCTTTGCGCCACACTCGAAACACATACTCAAACTGGCCAAACAATCTCCCAGATGGTACCTTCCACACTTGTGGCACGTAGGAGAGTCTTGAATATCAATGCTCTTGGCACTACCTTGCGTCCTTTGACTCACATTAGCACTTTAGCCTTGAGGACGACCATCTCTCCCCTTTTCTTGAACATGAGGATAATCAATAATCTTGTAGACCATCTTGCCACATCGAAAGCATGCACTCGTGTTCTTCCAACATGCGCCACTATGATTTCTCCCATATTTTGGGAACCTAGGATGGATTGCTTACCATTGTCATCGGGCTTAGCACATGGAAGCCTACTCTCTAATTGAGCCCTTCTTCTTCCTTCCATTGAGGCCATCGGTCAATCTCTTATCTTATACCCAACACTGCCACACTTGAAACAACCTTCTGTGCCCACCAAACACCTTTCTTGATGCTTTTTGCCATACCCTTGAAAAGTAGCAAAAAGGGATCCTTTTCATCTTGTACTTGGGAACAAGTAGAAGATGACGCACTATCAACTCGGTCCCTCTTAGCCTTCCTTTGCCTCCACTTGTCCCTTGAAATATTGGGAGCACCCACTTATTGATTGAGTAGAGCAGTTACAACCTTGACCAATAGACATAGAGCAGAACCTCCGCATTCGGCATGTCACTGCAGGGAAGTTGATCCTCAGGTGAGAGGTGGTTACCCTCCCATCTACCAATCTGAACAGCTTGAGACATTTTGAATCGTAAAGGTTAGGAATCAGTAATATGCCTTTTAGGACTTAGCTCTACCGCATGACATAGATCATAAAGAAGTAAAACATTTTCTAAAATTCCTCATAGCCTCGCATTCATAGTTGTGGTGCGCTTCACAACCATGAATAAGACTTTAATCGACGTGGTGCATTAGATTTTCGAGGACCATTAACAACCTAGTGCTCTGATACAAAGTTTTTCATGACCCAAGCCAGGGCCAAGATATGACATGGTGAATGAGAAACTGAAGGGACCCAAATAAGCCTCTTAGCATATTAATACACATCCTTAGTCGTGTAAGCAAACTAAGCATTACAAGATATAATAAAAGGGAAGCGGGACTAAGGGAAGTCTTTGATAATGAGTAAAGCAATAAAGAGTCAAGTTCATACCATAAATACATCATAGCATCCAACAACACCTCTAACTTGGAATGGAGCGGGGGCCAAGACACTTTTTGATTTCACCCTCATAATAAAAAGTGTTCAACATAAGAAAGTCTCAGCACATCAAGTGTAACTTAGATATTGTCCTCAGATATCAAGACTCACCAATGTTTTTCTCTGAGGCACCAAGCTAGCCACGTGGAGGAGGATGATCAAATGGAGCTCCAGTCCTTACATGGTAATATCATGTAGGCATAAAGTATGCATTAGTAAGTTTGAAGTACTAAGCATGTGGGGTGTAATGCAACAAAGGCGTAAGACAAAATATTCAAAATGCATAATCATAAGCAATTGATAATATATCATCTCAATATGGAATATATGATCAATGCGTGTAGTAAAACGTACTTGTAAATCATTCAACTTATATAATATACCATACATATGTGGAAAGAGACTCTAACTAACATGAGTAAGACCAACCAAGAAAAAATTTGGAATCCCGATAAATATCCCTCATCGGTAAAGAGGTGATCTACGTGGCAAGGTAAACCATAATTCACATTGCGGGAACATGACCTATTTTGAATGAAGTAACACTCCTTACGAGAACATGAGCCATTTCAGAATGGATTTCATGATAAAGTGCACTAGATGGATCTACTAGAATAGCAAGGGTAAAGTATAATCCTATGTTGGCACATAGTTAAAAGAAAGAAGTATGGACCCTTGAAGATAGTCCATGCTGACATCCAATACATCGATGCTAAGCCTAATCCCATGGAATACATGAAATAATCATACTTTAATCATAATATGAATAGCTTGTACGAACATGACTTCAGTAGCTCATAAACATTCTTCACCTCTAATAGTGAGCCTAACTTGAACATGAGAGTAGATAATAATAATAATATATGAACTCTTGCTTTAACATGAATAGCCCACAAGAGGTAAAAATCTTGAAATAGAGCTAAACTTGATACTTGCAACATCATAGATACTTTTCACGAATTCAATACATGCTTGAAAGCCCTTAATTATCATAATGTCAATTAACTCGTAAATCATGTAATAGATCATCAATATCTTGAGAATTCTTGTCATGTCATTTTATCAAACACATGGTGGGTTCATGATACTTGTTCAAAATCATGTAATTTAAGAGTGAAACAAGATGAGTAAACTTAATGCAAATCAATCCACCAAAATATAGTAAAACTCTCATGTAGGGAACCTTGAAATCCATTACAAAAGCTCATGATAATTCATAGTTTCATAGATCAAAACATGCAAAGTTTTAATAGACATAATCAATTCATGGAGTAAACTTGAAATAGATATTCATGCATAATCAATCAATACTTGATAAAACCCCAACCTGATTTATGTTTATATTTCATAATATAAGATACCTATAGGTAATACAACTTGAAACCATGCAATTTTCATCAAAATAAAAGGTTAGGCTCCATGGGTGAAAGGACCTATGGATGAAGACTTACATACCTTAAATCTTGAATTCCTTGAGGTTAACTTGAAGTAGACTTAGAACTTGAAATGAGTCCTTGATTTCCAAATTAAGCTTGAGATCCTTAGATTTGAATGAGAGAATTGATAGTCTTAGAGAGGTTTGAGTGAGCGTTTTGTGACTTATAAAGTTGAAAAATGGCTAAGTATAGATGATTTCATGTTTAAGTGGGCATGGTTCTATGACCATTTCCTTGGGCAAATTAAGTGAAATGACCTAACAAAGTGCCCAAACATGTGCCTTGAAAGTACCCGGAATCATAATTTCCATATATCTCAAAATCTGTGTGTGATATCGAAAATCTGACTTCATATTCTTGATCAAGGGGATAAATTGAGTGGTAAATGGCTCTAACCTCGCTTTTAGAGCAACCGAATCGCAATTTCAAATTTCCAAAATGCAATTTCTAATGAGTTGTGCATGCCCCTAACGCGACGCGGCTGGAGCATGCCATAGTGTTATTTTGTGCAGTTTTTATTTTTGTTTGGTCCAAGACTTTAGAGTCTTGGGCCTAAGTCTGGGGAATTATGTTCACTATGGTTCGTTGACTCCATTACCCTAGATAACATAACTATAAATTGGAATTCGCATGTCGGACAGTAACTTAGGTTCTTCAAGTCCTCTTGTGAAGGTGAAGGTCTAATTTCACCATGGCGCTTGGTTGGCAACCATGGTGTGCCAACTAACCGTTACCTATTGTCCCAGTCAATTTCCACTTGGTCAAGTTTGGTTGATTAGATGAGAACACATCAATCAAATCCTATCATCTACTTCTATTTTCCTATTCATCACTACTTTGGTCAGGATCATGACAGTAGACAAGGTTTGGCATTGGCCACCACCAAACAATAATCATAATGAAAGGAAATAGACAAAACATGCAACATCCCTAATCAAAGAAATGCAATAAATCTAGGTCATCTCAAATTAACTACCCATGGTTCCCACAACCCTAAGTTGTGGGTGCTTAGCTACTTATGGCTAAGGCAAAACCAACAAATATACAAATACAAGACATAGTTGGGAATTTTATCCAAAGCAATGAAGAGTGATACACCACAAGTTGCAAACCACAAGCCTAATAGATTGAGAATGAATACAATGTTTGATTTGCACTCCCCAAAAATGGGTTTTCCAAGAGAAAATGAAAATCCATACTAAAACCCTAAACTACTCTAGAAAGAATATTCAAAAGCTATATTCAATGTTAAAGTCTTGTATCTGGTCTCTTTCCTTAAACAAACCCTAACTTCAAGTATATATAGGAGTTACAAATTTAACCCTAAAAATTACATAGAAAAGACAGTTGGCAGCAGGTACGTCTCATAGGTACAACTTGTATAGTAACGTGCGAGTCGTAATCGAGGTCTTGTATCAAGCACATGGCATTTTGGACTTGACTGTTATGACCCACTAGTACAAGTCATTGCTTGAGCTACGGCTCATATGCTCTTCTTGTAGTCCAGGCCTTCAGTTTTTGGTCCAAAATTTTGGCTCTTGGTTTCTTGCTACGATTCCACCTATATGCGTTGTATTGAGGCCTACGACTCATAGTATGGCCTCGTAACAATGACCTCCACTTAGCAGGTTTCTGATTTTTGCTCTCTGTGTCTCGCTAGGAGATCATTCTACGACTCGTAGCTTGGACTACAACTTGTAGGTGAGCTCGTATGTTTTGCACTTTAGCAAAATCTACAATATTTCTCAAAAATCAATCCAACCTACCTTTTCTGCAATAACAACACAAAAACACATAACAACCATAAAAAGTCGCATTAAGAACTCATAAAATTCCCTGTTTTAGGCATCAAATGTGTTGTATTTTGACAGCACATCAAGCATCCATTCACAAATCTTCAATTTGGAAGCACATATAAATTTAAACACATATTTCTAAGGGACTAAAAAGTAGGAATCATGTAATGGGGATGTCATAGCGATAGGGATTAACATAGATCACATAACATATAGCACATAAAAACTAAAGGGCAAGTAAGTATGACTCACTTTATGAGGGCAAAACAAGACTTAGGATCTTTCACATATCCACATCAGGCATACATACATATCATAATTCTCATAATCAATCCATGAAAGCCATATTCAAGAGATAACAATGATTGTAAGCTCCAAATACAACACATAGTGTATAGATCTAATAAGAGCCTATAAGATGTCCAACAATGCCACTAGACATAAGATGGTATGGCAACCAAGACATGTCCTGGGCTCACCCTCAAAGTAAATAGTATACACAAGACTTCATAGGTAGAGGAATGGTGGCTTGTCCTTGGAAGATACAACTCACCTCAACAAATATCTCAAATCTGATCTTGTAGTTAAAAGGTGGATAATGGTAATCTCCGGTCCCTATATGATTAGATCATGCAGGCAAAAAGTATGCATTAGTATGTTTGAATGTACTAAGTATGCAAGTATGCAATTTACATGAACTTCCTGTATTCAATGTTAGATGAGAAGGGCATACATATAGAAAGAACCATAAGACAATAATATACAAATATACCATAAGGTACATGATACATGAATGCAAAATACTTCATATATATAAAGGATGGGGTCGTAACTGACATTAGACCAAGTGCGATATAACTTAGACCTCTGTCGTCTACCCTACAACGGATTAAGAGGTGACCTACATGTCAAAGGTAGATCCTTAATGTTCTTTCCTCCTTTGGGCATAAGTATATACCTATGTTAGGGAGATAGTTCAAGAAAAGGAGTATAGACCCTTATGGATAGTACACGTCGACTCCAACCCGTCGGTGCTATGTCACTATCCCACTAGAATATAAATATATTCTTGTAAAAGAGGCATGAGACTTTTGAATCATTTACATGCATTCATAGGCTTAAAGACGAAATCATATCTTTTATAATCATGCATAATAGGCTAAAAAGCTAAAACATTCTTCATGTAATACTTTCATGCATAAGGATAGCTCCTTCGGAGCACCTTCTTGAGAAATGAGCGTGGGCCCTTAGGGAAAGCCCACCCCAACTCAAACCACAATCGATGCTCCATAAACATAGTGGTGTAGGCACCCATAATTGCTCAAAGAGTCATAACCTTAGAGATATATGTGATCATATTCTTTTCATAAATATAATATTGTCAAAATCATATATATAAATATAGTTGGGTCTTCACCTACTTCGTAAACTTCATAAAAACATAGACATGTATACATATGTCATGAATGAGATGAGATTAGCATAGGCAATAGAAATTCAAAATTAAATCAATAATACACTATAAAATTCATACTTGAATCATAGTATAGATAACTGATGCACAAAACAAGCTTTAAAGGGAACACCACTTTCATAACTTCATTACTTCAATGGATTTCATCCTATTAAGGCTTAAATCAACTTAAAATCATCAAATAAGTGTAGTCATATTTCAATTGAATTTAATAAACAATAATATTGAAAAACCATTTCTTAAGTAAGCTAAAACTCATGGAAATTACATGAAAAGATGCAACACCTCACATCTTACAACATAGTTCTATGCAAATGAAACATGATATGGCTTTTCAAATTAGCTCCTATTTTTAAAAGTTCTTGAATCTCATGTTATAGGGTGATATGTGAGTCTAACGCTTAAGAGGGTCAAGTGTATATATGTTTTGTGTCATATTGAGGAGATCACGACCCTAAACAAATTGAGAGAATTGAGGTGCCTGTAGGACTTAGGAAGCTAGAAAGCGGGTCACCTACTTGATTAGCTTAAATTTTCTAGCTAAACGGAGACGAGGCTCGACGTCGAATTTGTCCATGTCGGATTATGAATATAGTCCGTGTTAAGGGTGTAACTTTAGACCATGTTTTAACATCATTAATGGACCTTATTTTTAGCCCAAGAAGAATGTAAAAAAGGCCCAAGTACATCACAACCCAATTGACTATTTGGGCCCAAAACTAACTAAGAGGAATTTGGAAAATGGGCAGCCAAGACCAATCAACTTTGAGACCTATTTAGGCACAAGTGTAAGGGCCAAGCTGATGCATCACAAGTCTATTAATAAGTGTTAATATATGGCCAAACATTATAAAGAAAGTCGGCCAAAGAGAGCGTTTATAAGGGCTCAAAAGCAGCACCTTAAATCATTTTACTTTGGAGCAATTTTCAGCTTTCCTAAAGCCTCCTTTTCTCTCATTATTTCACTTCACAAGGCAACCTACACAACCCTCTAGCACTCTTGAAGGAGACCTAAACCTTGAAGGCTAAGGTAAGTGGAAATATCCATGTATTTGTTGTACTTATCCCATGAAAAACTAGAAGTATATGCTAATATGTTTGTGCTGGAAATTTGGACAACATGTATCCTAAGGATTGTTGTGAATTTTTCTTGTTATTTACGAGGATTTTCTCTTCTTGGTTGGCTGAATTATTAAGTAAAACTTATTTTTTCAACAAGTTATAGTTTGTTAGTGATATAACTAAGCTGCTGCACCACTTTTATAGTATGCAAAGATGAGTTGTTGGTAATTATACTCTTAAAAGAAACTTAGGAGTTGATAATTGTAATTTATTGTTCCATGACCTTCAACTGATTTGGGACTATTTGTAGACTATTATAAGACTGGTTTTATGTGTAAAATCATTGGGTACATTTTGGGTAAAGTTGAAATAGGTTCGGGATTGTTGACGTCGAATTATGGCGAAGGGATGTAACGTTATGCTGCTTAATTGTATGTTGCGTAGAATTGTTATATGTTTGGCTTTATGAGCTATTTCAAGACTGTTAAGGGATTGAAACAAGATGTATATGACATGTACATAAGAACAGTTGTTAGAAGATACGATTATAAGTGAAAAGGTTGAAAAAATGCCCTTACGTCGCTAATTAAAAACTTGTTGCCCGGGTGTTAGTTTTATGATATTAGGTTGTCAAGAAGTATTTTTTTGCTGCTAAGACTAGTATTACTGCCTAATATATTATAGATAATATTTTAGGGAAAAAGCAGTCACTCCAAGATAGTAACAAGGTCATACAATGAGGTATGTAAGGCTACTTGATTTCGTATTACTTGTCATGAAACCTAGGTTCTTCCTTGGTACATAGAGGCTCTTATCTACTCCAACACAACAAACAACCATGTCTCCACTCTTTCACATGTTCATATGCTCCCAAACATAGTCACCTTCAAATATGAATACATACTTGGATACCAAGATACCCGAGTTCGTTCTACTAAATAAAGTTCAAGTGTTATTCTACTTCCTATGCATTTCATTAGTTGTGTAACCTACTCCTTTCATTGTGGTATTATCTTTTGTGATTATTTACATGTCATATGTTGTATCTACAGTCCTACATATCTAATATTATGACACCCAAAAGAATCATCTTAAAGGTAATTGAAAGATAAAGTAAAAGTATTTTGCTTATTGATAGGTGGTAGCCCGAGGGGTGCAAGAATAGCCTAGACAGGGTGGATCCTATCACATGGGGTAGCCCGAGGGGTTAAGAAAGAGCCTAGACAGGGTTTATTCCGATACGGTTTTACCACTGATCAGCTGGTCATTTGTATTATACATTGTGCACAAATTATATAGTAAAGGTAAATTGATAAAAAGAACATAATGTACATGATCCCACAGTACAACTAAAGGTGGTCTGTTATCTTACACCAGTGCATGATTTCATTTGAGTTGTTAGTTCATATACAGTGTTTCCTTCCTTACATATTCAGTACACTATCTCATACTGACGTCCCTTACTGGGCACCTGCATTTCATGTTGCAGGTACAGGTGCTAGTAGATCTCCCCAGTAGGAGTACAGGATATCCAGCTGTCGTTACCAAGCTCCAGGTTGCTTTGGAGCTTTGTGCATCTAGAGTTTATATTTTTGTATTGTATAGATAGTTGAGGCGGGGCCTGTCCTGACCCTTTTTAGATACTTTGCTTTATCTAGGGGCTTTGTAGACTATGTAAATTAAAGTGTGGTCATGTCTCGTACTTTAAACACAGTGGCCCCAACGGCTTAGCCACATGCATCTTCTTTTGGCTTGTTATCACTGTTTACTTTATTAAAGGTATGTTGAACATAAGAATCCCTTATAATATGTATAGAAAGTGCATAGATATAGGTTGGTTCTCTCGGGCCTTAACGGCAACGGGTGCCAGTCCGCCCTAACGAAACTTTGGGTGTGACAGAAGTGGTATCAGACCGAGTCATCCTAGGGAGTCTACAAAGTCGTGTCTATGAAGAATCTTATTTATCGATATGTTGTGCACCATATTTATAAGCAAGAGGCTATGTGGCATCTAGGAGTTGCTACTTTGTGTTCATTCTTTAGATCGTGTCACAGAGCTGAGTGTAATAGGTGCATTATGTCTAACTCCTATATTGTTTTGTACAACAAGTATGCCAGAAACCAGGAAAAACAAAGGTAAGGGGAGGGAGTAGAAGTGGTAGTTGGTATACCCAGTCAGGTGAGACAACGAAATGAGGTTCAAGAGGAGTCTCTGTCACAGACATCTCCAACTCCAGCTCCTAATGAACCCGAAAGTTGTGAAATTCCCCCAGAACCACCTATATGCTACCATGCAGGATCTGAGAAATGTAGTCCAACTATTAACTCATCTAATTGCTGGCCAAGGTCAAAGGCAGGAAGGTCCAATTATAAGTACAGGTGGTACGAATAGGGTAGTTAGCACGAGGATACGTGATTTCCTTAATTTGGACCCTCCATCCTTTACTAGGTCAGATCCTAATGAAGATCCCCAAGATTTTATTGATCAGATTCAATACACTTTATATGTTATGCATGTGAGTGGTACAGAAGCTATCATGTTAGCGACATATCGATTGAAGGGTGTGGCTATATTGTGGTATGAAGCTTTGAAGCAATCTAAGGGTATAGATGCACCCCCTACTACCTGAAAGGAGATCAAAAAGGCATTTCTTGACCATTACTTGCCATTAGAGATCTGAGAGGCCCGTGTAGATCAGTTCTTGAATCTCCACCAAAGGAATATGAGAGTGAGGGAGTATAACCTTCAATTTAATTCCCTGGCCAGGTATTCTCCTAATGTAGTTGCTATTATGGCAAATGGAGTTCATCGATACGTGGATAGACTGGATACATATCTGGTCAAAGACTGTACCATTGCTTCCTTGAACAAAGACATGGATATAGCCAGAATGCAAGCTTTTGCATAGAAATTGCAGGATTAGAGGCAAAGGAGAAGAACACAAGAGTTAGAAAGGGCGCAGTCCAAAAGGGTCAGATCTACAGGGCAGTTTACACTGTCCCAAGGTGATTTTAGGCCTCAGTTTTCTAATAGACCGCCTAGGCCATCATTCCCCTACCCTACAGCTAGTGCTCCACCATAACTTCAAGGGTCTAGGAGAAATCAGTTTGGTCCAAGAAGTGAAGGGCAAGGTGCCCGGACAGTGGGATATTCAGCAGGCCAGCAAATGACCCCTACACAGTCTTATAAACAGTGTGGAAGAAGTCATTCAGGTATATGTCATGTTAGGATAGACGCTTGTTATTGGTGTGGTGCGCCAGGGCATATGATAAGAGATTGCCCGAGGAGGCGTATGGGTGATATAGCACAATCTACTGGGTCAGCTATTTCATCATCATCATTAGTCCATCCAATAGGTAGGGGTTAACAGGCGTCTATGGGTCATGGTAGAGGTTTTAGAGGGGCAGCTAGCTCTAGCGGAGTACAAAATCGCACTTATGCTATAGGGCGTCGGCAAAATTTAGAAGCTTCACCTGATGTGGTTAGAGGTATATGGTCCATCTTTTCACAAAATGCATATGCAGTAACTGACCCTGGTTCTACACTATAATACATTATCCCACTAGTTGCTACGAAGCTTAAGAGAAAACCCAAATTATTGAACAAACCATTTGAAGTGTTCACACCAACTGGTGAATCCATTATGGCTAGAAGATTTATTAAGACTATGTAGCAACTATTTCTGACCGTGACATATTGGCTGACCTTATTGATCCAGAAATGGTGGAATTTGATGTTATAATGGGTATAGATTGGTTAGCTTCTTGCTATGCCACCGTAGATTGTCGAACTAAGAGAGTGTACTTCCACTTTCCAAATGAGGCAGTTCTTAAATGGAAAGGCAATGTTGGGGTGCCAAAGAGTAAATTTGCCTCGTATTTTAAGGCTAGAAAGATAATATCTAAGGGGTATATATATCATTTAGTTAGAGTGAGGGCTATGGAGACAGAATCACCAATTCTTCAATCAGTTCCTATAGTGAATGAATTTGTTGATGTATTCCCTGAAAAAATTCCAAGATTACCTCTGGAACGAGAGGTAGATTTTGGTATTTACTTACTTGCAGGCACTCAACCTATTTCGATCCCTCCATATAGAATGGCCCCGGTAGAATTGCGTGAATTAAAAGATCAGTTAAAAGACTTATTGGAGAAGGGTTTTATAAGACCTAGTGTGTCCCCTTGGGGTGCACCAGTGTTATTTTTATGCAAAAAGGATGGCACCTTGAGAATGTGTATCGACTATCGACAATTGAATGGAGTGACAATCAAGAATAAATACCACCTCCTCAAGATTGATGATTTATTTGATCAGTTACAGGGTGCCAAATGCTTCTCAAAAATTGATTTGAGATCAAGGTATCACCAAGTGAGGGTGAAGGAGAAAGATATACCTAAGACTGCTTTTAGAATACACTAGGTCACTTTGAATTTCTTGTTATGTCATTTGGGCTAACGAATGCACCAACAGTTTTTATGGATCTGATGAATAGGGTATTCAAGCCATTTTTGGATGTGTGCGTGATAGTATTTTTAGATGACATTTTGGTATATTCAAGATCAGAAAAGGACTATGCAAATCACTTACGATAAGTGTTATAGGTTCTTTGTGATCGATAGTTGTATGCTAAGTTTTCTAAATGTGAATTTTGGCTAAAATAAGTGACATTTTTGGGTCATATTGTATCCAATGAGGGAATAAGGGTTGATTCACAAAAGATAGATGCTGTGAAAGATTGGCCAAGACCAACAACACCCACGCCAACAAAGTTTACACATAAGGCAACCAAGTTCCAATGGAATGATGCGTGTGAAAGGAGCTTCCAGGAGCAGAAAAATGAGCTAATTTGTGCATCTTTGCTAGTGCTTCCAGAAGGCACCGAGGGGTATGTAGTGTATTGCGATGCTTCAGGAGTTGGGTTAGGGAGTGTACTGACACAACATGGTAGGGTAATCACTTATGCATCTAGACAACTATGACCACATGAGAAAAACTACCCAACTTATGATCTTGAGCTAGCATCGATTGTATTTGCTCTGAAAATATGGCGCCATTATTTGTATGGGGTTCACGTTGACATATATACTGACCATAAGAGTTTGTAATGCATTTTTAAGCAAAAATACCTAAACTTATGACGTTGATATACTATATCATCCAGGGAAGGTAAATGTGGCAGTCGATGCTCTGAGTCGTAAGGCAATCATGAATACTGATGATCAAGCTGTGATAAGTCAAGGAGTGGCTAAGGATCTATATCAGCTAGACAGTTTAGGAGTTCTCCTTCTTGAAACTCCAAAGGAAGGGGCTATTGTGCATAATATTGCAGAGTCTTCATTGGTAATAAAGGTGAAAAAAAATAGTTCGAGGATCCTGTTTTACGACAACTTAAGGGAAAGGTGAGTCAGGATATGATAAAGGGCTTTGACCTCACACAAAATGGAGTACTTTAACTACCAAGCTAGATTATGTGTGCCTAATATTAATGGATTAAGAAAGAGGATAATGCAACAAGCCCATCACTCTCGATATTCCATCCATCCAGGATCAACTAAGATGTACCATGACTTAAAGGGAATGTTTTGGTGGGGAGGCATGAAAAAGGACCTTGTAGAATTTGTGGCTCAATGTCCAAATTGCCAACAAATGAAAGTAGAACACCAAAACCCAGGAAGTTATATGTAATGTAAAGAGCTTCCAACATGGAAGTGGGATATGATCAACATGGATTTTGTTACCGGTTTGCCTCGCTCATTTCAGAAGTTTGACTCCATATGGGTAATAATTGATAGACTCATAAAGTAAGCACACTTCTTCCCAGTCCGGAGTGATTATACAGTTGAAGAATATGCCAAGATATACCTCAAAGAGATAGACAGGCTACATGGGGTCCCAATCTTCATTACCTATGATCGGGGGGCTCAATTGACTGCAATGCTTTGGAAGTCCTTCCAAAGGAGTTTAGGGACACAAGTGAATTTGAGTACAGCTTTCCACCCTCAAACAGATGATCAAGTAGAATGCACCATTCAGACACTTGAAGATATGTTGCGAGCTTGTGCATTAGACTTTAAAGGTAGTTAGGTGGACCATTTTCCACTTATTGAATTTTCCTATAATAATAGCTACCACTCAAGTATCAAGATGGCACCTTATGAAGCCTTGTATAGAAGGAAATGTAGGTCGCTGATTGGATGGTTTGAAGGGGGTGAAACCACCTTGCTTGGGCCAGATCTAGCATAACAAGCCATGGAAAAGGTTAAGGTAATACAACAGCAACTAGAAATATCCCAATGTCATCACAAATCATATGCGTATGCTAGAAGGAGAGGACTGGAATTCCCAATAGGGGATTGGATATTTTTAAAGGTGTCTCCAATGAAAGGGGTTATGAGATTTGGTAAGAAAGGAAAATTGAGCCCACGTTACATAGGGCCATATAAAATTATTAAGAAGTTCAAGCAGGCTGCGTATGAACTAAAGCTTCCCCAAGAGCTTTCAATGGTTCATCCAGTTTTTCATGTCTCAATGCTTAGAAAATGCATAGGTGACCCATCTCGTATCACTCCTATTGAAGACGTGCAGGTTACAGAAGATTTCACATATGAAGATGTGCCTATTTCTAATCTAGATTGTCAAGTTAAGAAGATAAGGAATAAAGAAATAGCTTCAGCGAAGGTACTTTGGAGGAACCAGCAAGCAGAAGAAATAACATGGGAGGCTGAGGACGCGATGAAATAAAAATACCCTTACTTATTTGAAGCTAAAAAAAAGTCCAACATGAAGAATTGGGACACTAATAGGTATGTGTGATTGAATACTTAGTGGGTTTTGTGTAAGTAAAGGTTTAAACTTGGTTAAACTATCCAAATGTGCTAACATTCGCGAAAGAATATTCCTAAGGGGGGGAGGATGTAACACCCCACATCTTACAACAATAGTTCTATGCAAATGAAACATGATATGGCTTTTCAAATTAGCGCCTATTTTTAAAAGTGCTTGAATCTCATGTTTTAGGGCGATATGTGAGCATAATGCTTAAGAGAGTCAAGTGTATACATGTTTTGTGTCAAATTGAGGAGATCACAGCCCTAAACAAAGTGAGAGAATTGAGGTGCTTATAGGACTTAGGAAGCTAGCAGGTGAGTCACCTACTTGTTTAGCTTAAATTTGCTAGCTAAACAGGGACGAGTCTCGACGTCGAATTTGTCCAAGTCTGATTATGTATAAAGTCCATGTTAACTTTGTAACTTTAGCCTATGTTTTAGCATCATAAATGGACCTCATTTTTTTCCAATAAGAATGTAAAAAGGGCCCAAGTACATCACAACCCAATTGACTATTTGGGCCCAAAACTAACTAAAAGGAATTTGGAAAATGGCAGCCATCAACTTTGAGACTCATTTAGGCCAAAGTGTAAGGGACAAGCTATTGCATCACAAGTATATTAATAAGTGTAAATATGTGGTCAAAAGTTATAAAGAAATTCATCCTAAGAGAGCCTTTATAAGGGCTCAAAAGCAACACCTTAAATCATTTTACTTTAGAGCAATTTTCAGCTGTCCTAAAGCCTCCTTTTCTCTCTTTATTTCACTTCACAAGGCAGCCTACACAACCCTCTAGGATTCTTGAAGGAGACCTAAATCTTTAAGGATAAGGTAAGTGGAAATATCCATGTATTTGTTATACTTATCCCATGAAAAACAAGAAGTATATGCTAGTATGTTTGTCCTGGATTGTTGTGAACTTTTCCTGTTATTTAAGAGGATTTTCTCTTCTTGGTTGATTGAATTATGAAATAAGACTCATGTTTTTAATAATTTGTAGTTTGATAGTGATGTAACTAAGCTGCTACACCGCTTTTATAGTCCGCAGAGATGCGTTGTTGTACGACGTCGTAATTGTACTCTTAAAAGAAACTTAGGAACTAATAATTGTAATTTGTTATTCCATGACCTTCACCTAAACTGGGACTATCTGTGGACTATTGTAAGACTAGTTTTATGTGTAATAAAACTTGGATACATTTTGGGTAAAGTTGAAAGAGGTTCGGGATTGTTGACGTCGAATTATGGAGAAGGGATGTAACGTATGCCGTATGTTTGAATGTTGCATAGAATGGTTATGTGTTCTGCATTGTGGGCTGTTTTAAGACTGTTAAGGGCCTGAAACAATATGCATATGACATGTATGTAAGAACGGTTGTTAGAAGATACGATTATAAGTGAAAAGGAAGAAAAAATGCCCTTGTGTCACTAATTAAAAGCTTGTTGCCCGTGTGTGAGTTTTTATGATATTGGCTGTCAAGAAGTGTTTCTTTGCTGCTAATACTAGTCTTATTGCCTAATATGTTGTATATAAATATTTGCGGAAAAAAGCAGTCACTCCAAGATAGTAACGACGTCATACAATGAGGTATGTAAGGCTATTTGATTTCGTATTACTTGGCATGAAACTAAGGTTCTTCCTTGGTAGATAGAGGCTCTTATCTACTCCGACATAAGTAAAAGACATGTCTCCACTATTTCACATGTTCATATGCTCCCACATATAGTTACCTTCAAATTTACATACATACTTAGATACCAAGATACAGAGTTCGTTCTACTAAATAAAGTTCATGTGTTGTTCTACTTCCTATGCATTTCATTAGTTGTGTAACCTACTCCTTTCATTGTGGTACTGTCTTTTGTGATTATTTACATGTCATATGTTGTATCTACAGTCCTACAGCTCCAATATTACAACCACCAAAAGAATCATCTCAAAGGTAATTGAAAGATAAAGTAAAAGTATTTTGCTTATTGATGGGTGATAGCCCGAGGGGTGGAAGAATCACCTAGCCAGGGTAGATCCTATCACGAGGGGTAGCCCAAAGGGTCAAGGAAGAGCCTAGCAAGGGCCGATTCCGGTATAGTTTTACCACTGATCAGCTGGTCATTTTTATTACATATTGTGCACGGATTATACAGTAAAGGTAAATTAATAAAAAGAACATAAAGTACATGATCCCACAGTACAACTAAAGGTGGTCTGTTATCTTACACAGTCTGTTATCTTACACCAGTGCATGATTTCATTTGTGTTGTTAGTTCATATACAGTGTTTCCTTCCTTACATATTCAGTACACTATCTCGTACTGACGTCCCTTACTGGGGACTTGCATTTCATGCTGCAGGTACAGGTGCTAGTAGATCTCCCCAGTAGGAGTATAGGATATCCAGCTGTTGTTAACAAGCTCCAGGTTGTTTTGGAGCTTTGTGCATCTAGAGTTTATATTTCTGTATTGTATAGATAGTTGAGGCGGGGCCTGTCCTGAACCTTTTTAGATACTTTTCTTTATCTAGGGGCTTTGTAGACTATGTAAATTAAAATGTTGTCATGTCTCATACTTTAAACACAGTGGCCCCAATAGCGTAGCCATATGCATCTCCTTTTGGCTTGTTATCACGTTTTACTTTCTTAAAGGCATGTTGAACGTAAGACTCATTTATAATATCTATAGAAAGCGCATAGATACAGGTTAGTTCTCCCAAGCCTTATCGACAATGGGTGCTAGTCCGCCCTAACGGAACTTTGGACATGACAAAAGAGTTTGGGTCTTCTTCGTTGAAAGGGACCATGAATCAAACCAACATACCTTGCTAGGAAAATGAATTTGGGAAGAAATTTGGTGTAGATAGTCCCTTTCCTTGATTTCCAAGCTTGATTCCTACTAGAGTTCTTTGAGAGAGGCTTGAGAGGATTTTCAAATGTGAGGAGTGAATTTGAATGAGAGGAATAGAGTTTAGGTCATTAGAAAGTCAGCATAGGAAGTCAAAAAGGTCCCTTAGAATAAAATAAAAACATCATTAATCAGATGAGTGGAAAAATTGAATATTTTCGTCTTAGGGGATGGGCATGCGGTCCGTAAGGCACTACACAAACTGTATACTTGCTCATAAATCATCAATAAGAAAAATTTTGCTTGATGAATGTCCAAAATGGAAATCCCATACTTAAATAAATTTGATGAAATCACCCACAGAGGGCTATACTGGTCGTGCGAGGTCACACATTCTGTGTGACTGATCATGCCCTTATAATTAGGGAAATAAAATTTTCCATGATGAAGTTACGAGATGATGATTCCATACTTAGAAAATTTTCACTCCGAAAGCCAAACAAAAAATCTCACGGCCTGTGAGACTCGGCAAGGCCCGTGAGAGTGGTCGTGTCCCTTCACTTGGTCCCAGATGGTGGGATTCTAATCTTGAGGCCACCACATGGCTCTCCACACTGTCCATGAAGTGTCACATGGCCCGTGTGAGGTCCAAGTGTGGTGTTTCTTAGCTTGAAACTCCACGCCAAGGACTAAATATTCATCATGAGGCCAAGGTTCACTCCAAGGTGGCCCCACATAGGCCATGTGACCTCACACGAACCTTGAGGGCTGCATAGGGAATCACCTTAGTCCAAAACCTTCCGAAATTGAAGTCTTCAAGCTCCAACGAGTTCGTACAATGTTCAGGGCCATTATATCATTATTGGACCCACATAGAAGATACAGTCCCCATCGATGTGTGGCAATAAGAACCCTACCACAAGACAAGGGATATACGAGGTAAAGCTAAAGTAATTGTCCTAGCATAGGAGTCTAAGATCTCATGATGGGAAGATAACCAGTCCATGACTAAAATAACATTAAAATCTAACATTTCAAGTAAAACAAGATCGGCCCACACATAATGCCCCTAAATAGTCACTGCACAGGATCTATATACCTGATTCACTACTAAAGAATCCCGTACAGGGGTAGAAACACATACTTACACATCTAACAACTCCGAATCAAAAGTCAAATAGGAAGAAAAATACAAAGACATGTTAAAAAAAGTAGAACTTAGATCACATAAGGCTAAAGTAGCCTAGTGAAAAATAATGATAGTACCTGTGATGACATCATTCGATGCCTCAGCCTCAAACCTAGCTGGAGAAGACAAAAGTGGCCTTGTCGCCTCTACCTCAGCCATCTGACCTATCGTTTGCCCTACCTCCCTAGCCTAACACCTAATCTACACCCTCTCGGCATTGAATTTGGGCTTTATCTCCCTGTATTTGAAGTTAGGCCTTATATCAACGACCCCATGTTTGAACACGGATGCCGAGTAAAGGTGGTACGACTCATATTGGCTAAGCTAGTTGTAGGCACTCTTGGTTCCAAGACCTGAAAACATAACACCCTAAGGTTGAAAGCCTTGTGATCACTTGACTATGGTTAGCAGGTAATGAATCTGATTCTTGTGAGCTCTGGCTAGGACTAAGACCACCTTGGCATGTCGCTACCCTCTAAAGTGGGTAGAGTTGTTGGAATAGACCGACTAGACTGATCATACTGAAATCTACCCCAGGGAAACGTCTAAAGAAACTTATTGTAATTGTCCCTACCCTTGGCCTAGGAGCCATAGTAGCTACCATGATGCCTAGCCCTCTTATAGATATTCCCTTTGGCCTTGCAACATATGTGATCCATGGTGCGGGCATGGTCAACTACATCTAGCAATGGGCAGCCCGCTAAGACTAGGTATTCTGTATCTACTCTCAGCTGGAATCTCAACCCATGTACAAAGCATCTAACTCTCTCCTCCATAATGGGTAAGATCATAGTGGGGTATCGAGACAATTGATGAAATTGGGCCTTGACTCTAAAACTATCTTAGTATATTGTTGCAATCTCATAAATTGGTCTTATAGGCAGTCCTTGATGCTCTGGGGATGTACCTTTCTAGGACAGTCATAGAAAACTCAATCCATGATAGAGGGGGGGTGATTTGGCTAGCCGAGCCTACATATAGGTGTAGCACTATTGCGTAGCTATCCACATAACTGGTAGGCAGTGAAATCAGCTCCTCTGGACTCCATAAGGCCTAAGGACTATAGCGGCTCATGACAAGTAGTATTAAACTCCCTGGCATCCTCCTCGATGGATCCAAAAAATTTCGAGGGTGACAATCTCTAGAATATATCCAACATCTTCTGCTCCTGAAATGAAAAAACACCCATTGGGATGGCTAGCTGGGGTGTAACACGTAGTTGGGGTGCCTAATCCCCAGGAACCAATGGGGAAGGCTAGTTCTACTATACTAGCATATTCTGAACTAAAGTGGGGACCTACTTTACCCCCCCCCCCAGCCCTTCCCCTCTAAGGTTATCAAAAGTTGCAGGATAGCCAGTTGCATGCCTAGAGCTGTTGCGGTTGTGCTGATGGTGGCCCCTCTAACTATAAAGGAATAGGGGCTCCAGATGCTCCTTCATGGAGTCTGGTGCGACATCTCTATCCCTACCTCGGGGTTTACCTCTACAAGCAATAATGTGTGATATAGTGAAACAAGTGAGATTTCAAGGAACCAATAAGGTATACGTCAAACGAAAGGATACAATGTAGAGAACAGTTTCTAAACAATATCCTATAGCTTCCCAAAGATAGGCCACAGACATATCCGCGCTAATCCGTACGAGTTTACTAGACATTAGCTATATACGGGTAAGACCAACGAACATGGAGCTCCAATACCAACTTGTCATGACCCTCTTTCTCAGGCTGTGATGGCACCTACCATAACCCAGCGATTGGAAGACAACCTATAGCCCAAAACTGTAAGAAATAGTTATTGGGGAAAAACTAACAAAGTCTATCCGTATATCAAAGATATAAAAGGATAGAAATTGAGACTAACTGAAAATATAAAATACAAATATATAAGAAACCTTCCCAGAACCTGGAAGTCACTAGTACAGAGCTGCCACATATAAAAAAAATAAGGAGTACAAGTCCTAGAAGTGAACCAAAATATACAAAAGATCTACCTGGTCTTTGGAATAAACATAAAAGATGTGCCACTAAGCTACAGGAGGTAGAATGATCTAGAAATGCTAATGCTCTCCCTAGTATCTGCCAAAGGTTGCTGCTAGCTTGAGAAGTCATCCCTAGTGGCTAGTCCTCATACCTGCATCACGAAAATAGATGTATAGTGTAGTGTAGTACAAGGATAATAGGTACTTAGTAGGCATCATAGGCTGACTGAGAAGGAAGGGTAAAAGTAATACGAAAAGAAAGAATACACCTAAATAGAGACTAGACAAGCTGACAAGAATAAAAACAACTAACAACTATACAATTAAGAGAAGGTTAAGTAGATATCTATGCTAACTACAACCAATTGGGCCACTATAAGCCCGACTGGGACATTGGATAATCAGAATTCAAGGATCCTAGAAAGAATGAAACTA
The DNA here is from genome assembly GCA_025774065.1 of Solanum ossicruentum. Lineage (NCBI taxonomy): Eukaryota > Viridiplantae > Streptophyta > Magnoliopsida > Solanales > Solanaceae > Solanum > Solanum ossicruentum. Next base: position 23,614 of record JAOTQR010086301.1, read on the forward strand.
TCACACTAGACTCCACAACACACTAGACTCCACAACACTAACCCAGCGCTGACCAAGATTATCTGAGGGTAGAAGATTTAGACTTCGAGCTCTGAGATTGGGACTAGTACTACTCGAATACTTACCTGATAAAAGAAGGAGCTCGATTCTTGGGTTATTACTACCCAGATGCTCTTCTAATAAGTGACAGAGGCCAAGGCCGTAACTATTGCTAACTAAATGCTGCTGAAGGTATCACGGGGGATGAGGCTGGGACTGTTCCTACTCGAATGCTTGCCAAATACATAGAGGGGGCTGAGGCTAGGACTACTGCTACCTAGATGCTCGCCAAAACTAAACCGTAAGTGCCCACTTCTATTCTTTTCCATTTGAATTTTTAAGCATTACCAAGGGTTTTTCTTCCACAACAACTTGGGGCAGGTGCAACTATCCAACCATCAACTGAAAGCCAAAAACTACATAGTATGGGAGCTAACTCTACCAATGTACCCCAAGCCGTCAGATCCAGGGGGATGTGGACACTATAATGATACATAAGCAAGTTGCTGCCTAACTAAGGTTCACCTATTATACACTGGTCTGTTATGCCATGCTACAGGGATCTAGGTCTGTCGAATGACATTAGGGCATCTAAAGGAAGTTTCGGTATCCTATACTAAGGCCATCATGCTTCACCATACTAATAATATAAAACCAACCATAATAAGAGCAAGGTTGCCAAGAAGAATAGATATCACATGTTTACAATTATACCAAATACTTAAATGTTCCTAAAACCTACTTCATTATTAAACCCCGTAATTAGGCTACTAATCCATAACTATTTCAACACCCCTACATGCAAGCATAATAAGAATCCACGAGAAAGAGTGGCACTTATCAATAGGAAAGGCTAACAAGATATACAACATATTCTCATCTACCAGAATATATGTACTAGGGCTACAACATGAATCCAAGTCCTAGAATAACTAACTACCTTTTCTAAAAATTCTAATTAGTTCAACATAGATTCACTCTAACTAACTCAATCTAAAGAAAAAGAAGATGTAGCCTACTTGTAGGCCGACCACGTATGCTCTGAATAACTTTACCTGGGCTTTTCCCTTTCGTGTAGCCTCTAATTGCTGCCACACTACCAATAATAGACTCATAACATCATTAAGGTCATTTAGATCCTAAATTCGCATGAAATAGGGACAGACTAATTTTGGGCCTAAAATTGGAAATATGGGACCCTTATCCAGAATTTTGAAATTGACCCCAAAAAATAAGTCCCAAAAAAAATTCTAAGCTCAATTAACAATGCAGGAACTGAATTCCAGTTGAAAATCATTGCAATGGACAAATAATTAGAAAAACAAAAATCAAAATAAAATGTCAAGAAATGGCAACAACTATGAGTGGTAAAATTACAATAAACAAGTTGCAATTTCCTAAACAAGTAACCCCACTATGATCCTCTTGAAAAACCACTAGAAATTGACCATGAATTGTTGAAAATAGATGATCGCAACTCAAGAAATCACCCTCCAAATATGTCCCTAAAAATCACTCTGAAAACACTCTGTACAGTAACTATAAATTGAAATTTACATAGAATGAAGCCTTAAGTCCATCCCTCGATGTCGCCAATGCGTTCCCTACGAAGGGTCATTCATGACCAAATTTGACATTTCAGAACTAACTGTGTTGTCAAAATTTTTGTTTGAGCATGTTTTCCAAGAATATGACCAAAGTCATACTGAAAATCTTGGTTTTTAAAAAAGCCAACTATGCTTTTAGCCTAATTTTTCTATTCTAGAACTAATGGAACTGTCTCAATTCCATTATGAGGCTGTTCACTAATGTTTTGCCCCAAAATCAAATTTCTAAGTTATAACGCCTTCCTAAACATGAAAAGTGAACAACTCCCTAACGAATGACTAGACAACCTTGCTATTAGTGCCAGCAGGTCATAAGTGACCAGGGTCACTATAGGAATCCTCTAATGATGGAAAATAATGTAGTAAGGTAAAATAATCCAAAGGGTCATTACATCAGACTTCCCCACACCTTAAGAATCTAACAAAATGATGACTTTACACATAAAAAAGACATCACCCACACTATCATTAAGCAAGTTCAAGTCATTCGGCAAGAGATGGGTTTAATTGACATTCAGGAATGATGCTTCTCATATATTAAATTAACCCACAAATGATTTCCACTACAACTATCCACATGAGGAGTTCATATCAAGAACATACGAGTGGAGAAACACAATGTTAAAACATCGAGTCCAAGAAAAATCCACTACACAACTCACTTTCACTCACATACCAGGGTTCGCCTGATCGAAAGGAATATGAGTTTTAAGACTTCACAATCACCTACCTTAATAAACTATCGAGTTCTCACAAACCAATAAATAAATTATAATTCAAAGAATATGAATCAAAGAAGGAAGATTATCAATTTCAATTCAATGCTATACCAATTCAAATCAAAACACCCATAACAAAGGACCCATCAAATTCACAACAATCAATGGCTACGTAGAACTTTTAATAATGAAATTAACCTAACAATGTCATGCCCAAAAGAAATCAACCATCAATTTCTCAATAACAAAGGTTTAGACAACCAAACATAAAAATCAAGGGCCTAGTTCATACCTGTGAAGATGTGTAAGAGACAAAGGAGAAGTAATCAATAAGATGCAAGATAGATGATGTAAACAACAGTGGTAACAAGTTTTAAGAAGCAAAAAATGTATGTGTGCGATGGTAAAGACGCAAAATGAGAATGAAGAACAATGACCCATCCTGTTCATATTGTGGTTGTCACAAGAGACAAGTCAGGGATGTTTGACTAACCTCACTGAAAACATTTAGTGATGCACTAAATCTGCATGAGACTGGTAAAACTTACAATAATTCCAGGGAATTTTAAGTACCCAAAAATGGACTAAGTGACCATCACCTAGAACATTTGGTGATGCACCAAATGTGCATTTTGTCCACCAAATCTTCTAGCAACCGTGAATGAAAATTCTACCTCAAAACAAGATCAACAGCAGGCTTTTCCATATTCACTTAATAATGAATCGAGTGTACACCCACTTGCCAAGTTTCAACATGCTTCAACTCTATTTTATGTTCTTGCACAATCAATATATATTATTAGCAAACTACTAACTTTGTGGGTGCCTCCCAAGAAGTGCCTTAGTTAATGTCATGGCACAACGTAGTCCATTATGATCTAGGGTCATCAACCTCTAAGACCTCTACAAATCAAAAACTCAATGTTTTGCCAAGATATATCTTTAACCACTGACCATTTAATATAATTCTTTCACCCTTTGAATTGTCAACTTCCAGAGCTCAACAACTCAAGATTTGGCGCACCTAGAATGGTCCACACCATCTAGATTTCAACTTTACTGAAAATAACATTAGTTTTGAATTGTATAATAGCACCGGATCACCAACCTTGAAGTCTCTTTGGAATCTTTTAAAATCATGCCATTTTTTCATATTCTCTTTGTACGAAGCTGAACTTCCATATGCCCTCAACTAGTATTCATCCATCAAGTAAAGTTGCCCCAAGCATGCATTAATAGAATCATCTTTATGAAAATTTAGTTTCTTCAATGGCCACAACGATCTATGGTCAAGCCCAACAGGTAAATGACAAGCTTTCACAAACATAAGTTGGTACGGTGACATTCTAATTGATATCTTCAAAGTTGTATGGTAATCCCATAATCCGCTATCAAGTTTCCTAACCAATCAATTCTATTTTTGTTCACAGTCTTGGCAGTTATGCTTTCGATTTTCTTATTTGACACTTCCACTTAACCGTTTGTTTGAGGGTGAAATAGAGTGGCCACTAAGTGTTTCACTCCATACTTGCTAAGAAAAGAGCCAAACGTTTTGTTTCAAAAATGTGACCCACCATCAGTGATTATGGCTCGTCGTATGCCAAAATGGGTCAAAATATTTGTATTGAAAAATGTGACCCACCACCTCTACCCAGTTGGACACATAATCTACCATCACCACTGTTATTGGCTTGGTAAAAATTCACAAATGGCCCTATAAAATCATATCCCAAACATCAAATAATTCAATATCAAGAATAAGAGTGAGGAGAAACTCATTCTTCCTAGAAAAGTTACCTTGCAATTAGTATAGAGGGCATATCTTGACAAAGACATGTGCATCATGATGTAAATAAGGCAAAAAATAGCCACTTTGAAGTATCTTTGACGTTATACGAACACTTCCATGATGACTACCCATGGTCGATGCATGACACTCTTCTAGAGTTTCCTTGATTAATGACTCTAGGACACACCTCCTTATGATATTATCTGCACATTTATGAACTAAGACAGACTCATCCCAATAATAACGCTTCATATTGAACAAGAATTTTTTCCTTTGATGATGGTTCAATGATTTTGGTATAACCCTACACAGAAGGTATTTGCAAAATCAGCATAACACAGAGTTTAGTTAGGTGACACCACCATCAAGGATTCATCAAAAAGGCATTCATCAACAACATTCTCACTAACATGCACAACATTTTATTCAAGTCGAGAAAGGTGATGGGCTACTTGATTTTCACACCTTTTCTAATATTTCATCTCAAAATCGAATTCTTGTAGCAACAATATCCACCTAATCAGCCTTGGTTTGCCTCTTTTTTATCCATCAAGTATCTTATAGAAGTATGGTCCATACGAATGACAACATTGGACCCTAATAGGTAGGATAAACCACAAGGAGTTCTTATTACGTCTATAGTTTAATTTTTCTAGGTCACATTCAAAGACTTCAATGCATAATACACCGAATGAAACAACTTTGCCTTTGTTTTACCCAAAACAATACCAAATGCAACTTTGCTTGCATCACACATCACTTCAAAAGGTAAGCTCCAATCGGGGGCTACAGCGAAAGGAGATGATACAAGCTTCGCTTTAAAAAACTCAAAGGCCTAAATACAAGACTTATCAAACATAAAAGTAGATTCCTTCTCAAGCAACTTACACATAGGGTGAACAATTATAGAAAAATATTTAATGAATCGTCTATAGAAACCTGTATGCCCAAGAAAACATCTTACACCCTTAATACGAGGAAAGAGATTAGAAAATACCTTGATTTTGACTAGATTATCTTGCTGAAAAAACCCCAGAAAGTGCCCGAAAATGTACCTCAGAAATGTTCGGAATCATAATTTCCTCATATCTCGAAACCCGTGCGGGATATAGAAAATTCAACTTCATATTCTTGTTCAGGGGGTCAAATTAAGTGGGGAATGGATCTAAAGCCTATTAAAGAGCAAATGATTAGCAATTTCAATTTTTATAATTTTCCTTATCTAGAATCTATCCGTAATAGTGCTGCGTCACGGCACTATCGCAGAATATGTTAATTTTGCTTCCATGATAGGTCTTTGTCGTGGACTATACGTGGACCTATGTATTTTCTTGCCTGTGATTTTCACCTTGGTCCAAGGCTTTTGGGTCTTGGGCCTAAGTGTCCCCATGCGTGAAAATGTCAATACTTAGCCTTATTTCACCCTCATATCATTCAAGACATTCCCAAATAAAGTCCCAAACACTTAGAAAATATTTCACCTCCTAAATTCTGTAATGAACCCAAAAAAGTGCCCGAAAATATGCCTCAGAAGTGCCCCGAATCATGATTTCCTCTATCTCAAAGTTCATGAGCGATATTAAAAGTCTGACTTTATATTCTTGTTTAGGGAGTCAAATTGAGTGGAAAATGGGTCTAACTTTGATTTAAGAGAAAATGAGTAGAAATTTTGACTTTCAAAGAATGCAAATTCTAGTGAGGTTTGCGCGCCCCTAGCGCGACGCTGCTAGGGCGCATAGATGAAGACAACTTGATTTCACAACAGGTCCACGACGCGGACCTGTGTATTTTCTGCCCACTTAAATTTGTGCAGTCCAAGACTTTTCGGTCTTGGGCCTAAGTGTTCCCAAATGTGAAAATATCTATACTTAGTCATTTCTCACCCTTATATCATTCTAAACATTCCCCAATACTCATTCAAACACTTAGCCAAATATTCCACTTTTAAATTCAAGTCTCAAACCTCATCTAGATCGAAGGATTACCTCTCAAGCTACAAGCCTCCACCTCCAATCTTAATCAGTTCATCTCCAAAGCTAAGGTATGTGTATTTCTTTCATGGGTTCCTTTTACCCGTGATGCTCAAGCTCCTTTTTTTAAAAATTGCATGATTTAAAGTTGATATACTCATGGGTCTTATCTATTATGAAAACCACTGCACACTATGTTGAGGTCTATGAAATTGTGACTGTTTTACTATGTTTTGATCTATGAATCTAAGATCTATTGTAAGATTTGATGAATGGTCTTGATGTAAATTGCTTGAGGGTATTACCAAGTATTTATTGACGATTTTACATTGAATGTTATAGCATGATAACACTCTTGAATTTGCATTGTTTTATAGTAGCATTACACACACTTTAAGTGTTTGACAAAATGTCTAGTTATGGGTTCTTGAGGAATTGAAAGTCCAATGCATATCTTATGAGTTAACTATATATGATGAATTGATGATGGAATAATGATGAGATGATGATGAAAAGGAATGTATGTATATAATGATGAAAGGAATGTATATATATGATATTATCTCTATAGTGTTGGGGATGACCAAGCCTAGCTCGGGGGGTTGTCGGCTTGGGTAACCTATTGAGGGGTTGGTACCTCGATCGTCTAGCGGGGTGGGGGGAGTGGTAGGCCTGTGTAACCTTATTAGGGGTTGGTACCCATCAACCTTGATGAGAGGTGTGTACTCCGTCAACCCAGGTGGGGGATTTGTACACTATCAACCTCATAAAAGGGTTTGTACCTCATGCGCCTCTCCAAGGAGGTGTTAGGCCTTGGATTGCACTATGATGGACACTTTTTACACTTGTATTATTCCCTATATAAGTATGATTTTACTTCAAGTATCATTCATACATGTCATATTGACAGTATGTTATTTATTGTTTATGATTATGCATTTTGTCTATGATGTCTATCTCTTGTTGCATTGCATCCTACATACTTAGTACATTCAAATATACTAACACATACTCTATGCCTACATGATATCACCATGTAGGAACCGAAACACTGCTTGACCATCCTCCTCCTCTACGTGGCTAGTATGATTATCTCTCAAGCTTATGGTGAGCCCACCATTTCGGGGACATTACCTATGGTCTTTTTCTATCTACTAAAACTATCTTCTTTTATGTTATGTATTGACTATGAGGGTGAGCCAAGTTACTTGTTGTGGACCCGCTCTTATCTATGTAGTCGAGGTGTTCTTGGACATGTTATGTATCTACGCCATGAGCCTTGAATCTCTTGTTTCTTGAAGTTATGATATGGAAGTTTACCCTTAGTACTATTTTTTCTTGTTATGTCTATCTCTTCATGTCATATTTATTGCTTCTGTGATCAAGGATGTGTAATGATACGCTATGAGGCTTGTTTGGGGTTCCTTCGGGTTCCCCATTCGCTGGTCACGTCTAGCCCTAGACTTGGGTCGTGACAAAGATGGTATCAGAGCAGTGAACTATTAGATCCTCAGAGTTCAACACACCGCATTGATTAACGTCTTATTCATGGTTATTTTGTGCACCACAACTATAAGTCGGAGGCTATGAGACATTTTGGGAAATATTTTCCTTCTTCACGTTCTAAGTCGTATTATAGAGTTGAAGTAAAATTTTCCTCCTAATGGTTATTATTTTCTATGCTAGATCATGCCTAACACAAGGGGAAGACAAGCCCGCACACCCGAGGAGCAACCGATCAATGGGGATCTTAGGGATGCTCTCACCTTGCTTTCACAAGTTGTGGCTAATCAAGCCAATCAATGGGCCCAAGACCCTTATGCTCTTACACCGACCACTCAGGTGAGAGACTGCATGAGAATAAATCCCCCCAAAATTCAATAGGTTAAAGGTGAATGAGGACCCCCAAGAATTCATTGATGAGGTCTACAAGATTTTTTCTATCATGGGTGTGAGGTTGGAGGATAAGGCAGATTTAGCGGCCTACCATCTCAAGGGGTAGCACAAATATGGTTCACCCAATGGAAGGAAGAGAAGGGAGTCAACTATGTGGTGCTTTAGGAAGAGTTCAAGGTGGCTTTCCTTAATTGGTTCTTCCCTCTTGAACTTAGGGAAGATAAATTGGTGGAATTTATGAATTTGAGGCAAGGTTCTATGAGTGTGAGGGAGTATACCCTCAAGTTTACCCAACTCTCTAAGTATGCCCTCGCATTTTGTGGCCAACTCAAGATCCAAAATTAATAAAGTTGTGATGGGTGTTTTCGACTTGGTTAGTGAGGAGTGTTGCTTGGCCATGTTGATAAGTGACATGGAGTTGTCACGTTTGATGACCTATGCTGAGCAAATATAAGAGGGGACATTTGAGGAAGAGAAGGGCTCATGAGGTCAAGAGGGCTCGTTTTGAGAGTAAGTCCCAAAGAAGTGTCGATTCCATCAAGGCCAAAGGTCTACTCATGCATTAGGTAAGAAGGTTGCAAATGATTCTCTGAAGGCCCAAGGTGTTATGGGTGTGGCTCCTATTGATGTGCGTTCGAAGTGTGGTATGGGTCATGGTGGCCCATGCTTGAGAAATACTAGTGCTTGTTATAGGCGTGGGAAAATGGGGCATAAGGCGACAGATTTCCCTCGAAACCACAACAAGACCAAGGAGGTTCATCCACAAAGTGCTAATACGGTCCTATTTGGGAGAGGAGGCTGACAAGATGGTGCTCCAGGGCATAACCACTTTTATGCTTTGAAAGGAGGCAAGGGGTAGATGAGGTGTCTAATGTCGTTATCGATATCTTGAAAGTATTTTATTTTGATGTGTATGCTTTGATTGATCTTGATGTATTAATTCTATACTTTGGCTTTTTATGTTTCTATGGTATCAACTATGTCCCTTAGCCTCGTTTTCCCCCTTTTTGTACTTTCTCTTGATGTTGTACAATTGCTTCTGTGACCAAGGATGTGTAATGATATGTTAAGAGGCTTTTTTGGGGTCCCTTCGGGTTTTCCATCTACCGTGTCACCTCTAGGCCCTAGGTTTGGGTCATGACAACAGAAAAGGGGACTAAAATGGCAAAGTGATAACATAAAGATGTGTGATGTGTTGTGGATAATCTGAGCCACTTATTTGACTCGTTATTGATAATGAACATGACTATATTTATACGGATTGTGATTTGATCATTTTCATCTTCTTATTCATATGTATGAATATGTTATACTTGCTTCAATATCATAACCCATTTTAAGATAAGAAGTCTCACATTGGAAAAATGCATTAAAGATATTAAGTATATAAATACTACTGACGAGTTTCAAAGTCACATGAGCCTACGTCCAAAGCGGACAATATCACTAGCAAATTGGGTCATTATAAATGGTATTAGAACCAATCACGTGTCTGCATTGTCAATATAGGCTAGAGTTTCAACTAAGTTTAGGAAAATCAAGATAAGGCAAGCAAAACCTCAGTGCTGAGTCTAGGAAAATTCTATTTGGCGGAGAAAACATTGGCTAGGACACTGAGTACATAGAGAGATGCTGGATATACAAGTAAGTAGTTCTTACCTACTGGTGACAAATTTTAAAGTTGTGCGAGTCTAGGTTCAAATCATACAATATCACTAGTGGGTTAGGCCATTATAGTCAGTTCTGTTACATTGATATACTGAAACACCTTATGAGAAATAGGTGTTAGGTCACACGCTCTATCATAGGTACCATATGATGGGTTGGGCCACATGTTCTATGGCAAGTTCTATATGAGAGGTCCGGCCACACATATTGTGGTGGGTACTATATAAGAGGTCGGGCCACATGCTCCATAGTAGGTTATATGGATATATATGTGCCTTATAATCTCTGACTGAGATTTAATGAGTATGTATTGTTAGGACAGAAATATATCACTCTTTATGTGATATTTGCATCATATCACACTTTAACATCTACTATTGATTCTTGTTGAGTGCACACTTGAATTTTTGGTAATGCATCTTGATGGTATGATCCTTTAAATGTGTTCTTTTAGAGGGGTAACTACTATATTTATTACCATCAATTTCATCATTAGGATGCACGAATAGGTATGGGTACCTAGCTTTCATATCATCTTCCGCTTCCCATGTGGCATCTTCAACAGATTGACTTCACCACAACACCTTTACAAATGCAACCTCTCTAGCTCTTAACTTGTGAACCTGACGATCAAGGATTTGGAATATCTCTTCATAACCCAAATTATCCTTCACTCCAATGCTTTCAAGAGGCACAACCAAGGACGTATCTGCCAAACATTTCCTAAGCATGGAAATGTGAAAGATCGGATCAATGGGTGCTAGCCCTTGTGGTAGCTCAAACTCATAAGCTACTTTTCCCACTCTTTTCATAATTTGATAGGGACCAATATATCGAAGACTCAATTTTCCCTTCTTCCCAGATCTTATCCCAATCATTTATTTCGAACTCTAAGTCCCTTCTCCGAATATCAGTGTAGGACTTCTAGTGACTTTGTGTAGTTCTTAATCTCTCTTGGATAATCTTTACCTTCTCCATAACCTGGTGTACCAAGTTTGGCCCAATCAACCCTGTTTCACTTACGTTGAACCATCCAGTCAGTGATCTACATCTTTCCCTATAGATGGCCTCATAAGGAGTCATTTGGATACTCGAATAAAAGTTGTTGTTGTAGGCAAACTCAATTAGAGGCAAGTGGTCATCCTAATTGCCTTTGAAGTTAATGAGACATGCTCTCGACATGTCCTCCAAGGTTTGTATCGTACGTTCTGCCTGGCCATCAATTTGAAGGTCGAAAGTAGTACTAAGGTTGACCTTTGAACTTAGGACTTTCTGAAAGGACTTCCAGAATTAGGTATTGAAATAAGCTCCTCTATCTGATATGATTGACAAAGGAACTCCATGCAATCTAATATGATTAATGAAGGAACTCCCGTTCATGCTCTTTAATCATCATTTTCACTGTGAACTTCCAGTTTCCCATGCTTTATTTATTTTTTCCTAAAAAATAAATAAAACACACATCAAACCAAAAAATGGTGCTTGAGAACATACAAAAAATCCTACGTTAAAGTGTTACAAAGTCGTACTTCTATGCCTCGTCAATACCCTCAACTGATTGTTTGTCCTCAAGCAATCACAACTTAATAAAACAAAGTATAAATATAAGTGCTCAATTAGAACTACGGGTAACTTATTCGATTTCCAACATCCGTACCCCAAAAACTTGTGTAAAATGTCCTTACATCACCAAACATACCCACATGAATCAAGGTTCACATCATATATGTATAATAAACTGACATACTCTCAGAAACAAAGATGAACCAATTGTATTAGAAACAAACAAGTGCAAAGTTAGTGCCATCACTACAAGAGAAGTCTCACACACAATTTATCCATGTGAAGTAGAGATTGGAATCAATATACTTGCACTCAAAAAGACATGTATTCAAAGCACAAGTACATTCCATAAGCTTGCCTTTATTTTCACCACCTTGACTATTGAATGAACTTTTCAGGATCACATTAGGACTTTTGTAGCTTGTAACGTTGGCTCGGGCTAAATTAGGATGTTTATTTGACTTACAGTGACTGAATTTTCTCCCAAAACATTGTTTTGTTCTAACCCTCAAATTTCATCTTTCCAAGTTCTTTTTGTCCCTCTTTTTCAACTTTCTTTATCATGGAGTGGTCATTGCATTTATTATTATTATTATTATTATTATTATTATTATTATTATTATTATTATTATTATTATTATTATTATTATTATT